>WBNM01039654.1:1618-26742 GCA_013399055.1 Ramphastos sulfuratus
TTAATGTATATATTTAATAGTTATTTCCAGATCCTGTTATAACCTGTATATAGTTTCCATAATGTTGCAAAGAGCCTGTTGTTATTATTATTAAATGGTGATCGGGGTGGTGCAAGTTCTGAATATTTAATATTAATAAACTATATATTAATATTTTAAAATATCATCTCGCAGTAATTAATTACCCCTTCTATAACAGCAGGTATGGTAAAAAATGTGTCAGCAATATCATGCAGTGTAGGAATAAGCAATATAGGTAGCAACTTTGTCAGTGCATCCAATGTTACTGTGGGTCTAGCAAAGAAGAAACAGTTGCAAACAAGGCAAAAAAAAAAGTTAGTGTTTTAAATTATTATTATTTGTATTTTCTGTTTGCAAATGAAAAGTGGTTTATCTCCTGTTTGCATGGAGCTATTTACTCACAGTTTTCTATATGTGCAACCTTTTATCATGCAGGATGTTGTCTAGGTACAAACTTTCTTTTTGTTGTCAGAATAAGTCTCTCCTTCTTGAACATTCAAAAGCTATGACTCATATTCTTAGTATCTTAGTGCAAAGGTAACTGTTCAAGCAGGACATGTAATACTGTTCTGTTGGGATGCTCTAAATGTTGAATCTGCCATAAGACTGAGGGAGACAAACATGTCTGGGAAAGCCAGGACATATATAAGCCTATTTTGGCCTGCTTAGGCCTACCACGACACCTGAACTCACCCAAGGATGTATTATCTGCTGATACAACCACCAAAACAGTGACTGTAAGGGCTGTTGGGGAAGCATGCTTTGGAAGTCCTAGATTCTAATTGACGAACTTGAAAATGCAGATATTCTTTCTGGCTACTAATTTCTTTCCCTTCTATAAACCAGAAAAATCAGTAAGTGGTTGTTCAGAAAGTTTCATGTATGAATTAAGAAAACCTCCAGGCTGTCACAAATATGAAACTTTTAAAAGTCATTAAAAATTTAAATAAATAAATGATTTAGATTTCTAGTCCTAGTGTATGAGAAGCTCTACAGACAATTTGGCAGAATTAATTATTTACATTTTCATAACAGGTAGATAACTTTGAGATAACTTTGTGTGCTACATTTTCAATACACAGCTCAAGTAGAAACACCACGAGACAAGCCTACAGGCTGCAAGCTCCCAATAACATCCTTTTGTTTGTTAGCAGTTTGAATATATAATTTTTAAACAGATCTTTGTAGTGCATAAACAACAGCAAATACATGACATTGTCTTTCAGTCAAATGGTATCTACTTCTCAGTGCTTCTAATGCTATGAAATATATAAATGTTGTGTGTAAAGGATTTTTATAAAGTTACAGTTAAATATAGTGCAGAAGCAGCTGGTGTTGAAAAGCAAAACAGGACACAAAAGAATTGGAAAGCTATGCTAAAGCTATGCTGAAACTGTACTCTTTTCCTGAAGAGCCAGATTTGACCACACCCTATGAAATCTTTTCCTTTTGCAATACATTGTTGTGACCAAAATGAAACAGTCATTAACAGAAACACCTTTGTGTCACCAAAATTAACTTTAAAGATAAAAATGCCCCAAAACATAAAAAAAAAACCCAACAAAAAAAAAAAAATGGAAATACTGACATCTGAAGTAGTCTTAAAATAGGATTGTTCTACTTTTCATTTGAAAATTACTTCTTAATTTTGATTTTATTTTAGCTGTTGCACAACAGAATAAGGATAACGATAAGCAAAGATCAGTACGGCACATCAGAGAACACTTAAAGACAGGAAGATGAACTAAACAAAGGAGAACACAATATGAACAACAGAAATCAGGAAATATGTCCTTAAGTAAATGCAAAATAGCGTAGACCAGTATTACAAAAGCTAAGATGAGAACTCACAATTGATAACACAGAAAATCATTATGTTAGGAAAAATTCTGAAACAGGCTAAAAATGCATTAATGAAAAGTTCTTCAGTGGTCTGCTTTGGTCTTCATAAAGGTAATTATGATCAGATGCTTAACTGCCCTCCCTGCCAGGCCAGGTTCAAGGCCAGGTTGGACGAAGCCTTGAGTAACCTGTACTAGTGGGACATGTCCCTGCCTATGGCAGGGGGTTGGAACTAGATGATCCTTGAGGTCTCTTCCAACCTTACCATTCTATGATTCTATGATTAACACAAACTGTCATCAAAGTGATAGAAACATAACACACGGTAGGAAATCAGTTGAGTAAATAAAGCATAAACAAGTTAGGTACATTAAGCAATTATTATAATTAAAAGTTATTCCTGAAGTCTTATGGGACAAAAAACAAAACAAAACAAAAAAATTACTGTCATATATATATTCCACAGAGGCCTTTCCTGAGTCTAACATTATTCAATGTCTTTATTAATAGAGTAATGTTGTGGTAGGCCTAAGCAGNTTAAAATTAGTGATGGGGGTGGTGAGAGTTCTGAATATTGAATATTAATAAACAATATTAATTTTTGAAAATATAATCTCGCATTAATTACCATTCCACTACAAGTAAATTGCAACTAAAACTTGCACTGTAAGATTCAAAGATCAGAATCCAAAAAGCAGTAGAATAATGAATGAGTCAAAGACACAGAAGAGAAAATTCAGTGGAGATATCACAAAGGCTCTATACTGAGGAAGAAGGAATTGTACATCCGTATAAAAGATAAGGGTATCTGAAGAATGGAATACACCAAAGAGGAAACATTAATAAGCATTAGCAAGAAGTAAATGAACACTTTAGAAAAATATGTCAATGTAGTGGTACTTTTGTAAAATCAAATAAACAAAACTCAAATGTTATTTTATAATAGAAGAGTGGATATGTAGCAAGTCAGTTGTCTACTATGTATAATTGTCTTTTAAAACCATTTAAGAAATTAGAAAACATCATCTCTTAGGAAAAAAATACAAATATTGACAGATGTGTATTTGCTTAGGAAATGCTTATATTGAGGTATGATAATGCATGCATCTAACATATTATTGTACAAAAACAATACTAAGTTTTTATTTGTGTCTACCACATGTAGGACAAAAATCTTTACATGAGTTTCTGGAAGAAAGTTTTATGCTATGTATAAAGAAAGGCAGGCTGTCAGTTTCACCATAGCTAAGTGCTGGGCTCACAGAGGACTGACAAATCTTGATACTGTGATCTTTAAAATAAAATGTGGCCCAAAATAATGTAGAAATAATTTATCTTGTCTCGGGCAAAAGAAATGGGGTATCTGACATCACAGAATTCTTTCATTCTACTATTTCTGTGATGCTAAAGATAAAATGTAATATTATTACTATATTACATCTAATCTTGAGCACCGGAATGGAGCTTTATGATTTCATCAAGGGAAGAATTTTGAACAATGTTCTTGGCAAACAAATGTATGCAGGAAGAAATTTTATTATTTATTTCCATTTCAGGAAGAAGGAAAGAAATCACATTATTGAATAAAGAGTAATATATTTTCTGGCATTCTAATGTAGAGCATAGGAAGCTATACAAGATATTATTTTATTTGAAATGCAGAGGGAAAAACAAAGAACAAACATTGATGAACCCTTCTGAATAACCCACTAATGTTCTTTCCTTAAAGTGTTAAAGGAAAGAAAGTTTATCTTTTCTGTTGTCATCTGGTTATTTTCTACCCCATATCTTCTGTCTGCCAAGACTGACTTGCAGGAATTTGCAGTATAGAACATTTTTTTTAAATGTGGACTCCACATGTTCAGCAGAGCAACACAAGAAGGGATGTTGCTTCCCTGACTCTTCCACATCAAGCATCTCTGGTATTCTTCCAACTACCTGTCCTCCCTCATACATGATGTCACTTTTGATACTGTGTAGAAGGAGCTGAAAAAAAGCTGCTGCTGCTTCATTCTCTCTTACTGCCAGTGGAGTTTAAGGAATCATTTTTCCAGTAATAAGTTCAGCTTTTTCCTGGCCCTGCATTATTGTCATGGTGGAGAAATATACTCCAAGATTACTCTCATTACATTTCCTTAATTTCTGCATCCCTTTCCACTATTCTGATGATGAAAATTGTTTTGGATACTCCATGCTGTGGTTGCATTTCAACAAAAAGCTGGGTGAAATTACTCCTCATGAGGTGGTCATCTTTTCCCTGCTACATGAACTTCCAGAAAGCTGTGTGATATGTTACTAAATGATGCATTAGACTTCCCCAGCCACTTGTACTTTTAAACCTCCAGGCCATGTGTAAATGAATTGTGTTATTCAGACTAATTATGCTAGTCATTCATTATCATATAGGAAACGTTTGGCAGGAATTTGAAAAACTTGAATGGAACAACTCTTCAGCTCCTTCAGCATTATAATAGTTGTTATATGGAGACAGCATTCTTCTGTCCCATAATTAGAACAGAGAAACACAGATAAGTTTTTTTAACATTTTGTTTTTCAGTTATGTATTTGAAATGTGATTTTTGGACACTTGTTCTCAGATTCCTTCTGCTTGTATTCAGTAGAAACTGAGTTTATTGTAAAGATGGGTCTAATCAGTAAGAAGCTTTTGAGTCTAGATTTTTGGTCTATCTTAGTTTCTTCTAAAAGGAAGGTTGCTTAACAAAACTCTAATTCCAAGTTCTGAATACATCCAAAATTACGGATGTTTAGGTATATATGGATTTGATTTCCATAAATTTGTAATTTTAGTTTCATGTGCATCTGAATCTGATGATCACAACTGATCCAAGATAGTGGGATCAAAGGAGTAGTACTGTGAAAGCTAACTTGCACAAATTGTGCAAAACTCACTGTCATCAGTGTAATGCCAGATCAATATAACTGAATTGCTTCTAAATGAGACCTGCTCTGCTTGAGGTCAGTAATAAGACCTACCACACACTGGACTGATAAAAAATACATCTAATATCAGAGGGGGCAGTTTAAGTGTGTATGTGTATATATATACATATATAAAAGTAACTCTTGATGAATCACTTTTCCATTAAAAAAAAACCAAAACAAAACAAAACGAATAGAAAAACAACCAACTGTCGTGGTAGGCCTAAGGAGGCCAAAACAGGCTTATCCATGTCCTGGCTTGCCCAGAGATGTTTTTCTGCTCTCCCTGCTTCTGTTTTGGGGAGAAGCAACCATGGGAAAGAAGACAAAGAACCTGGAGCCACTGAGTNGCTTTTTCTGGTTACCTCTCAAAGTGTTCCAGTTTTGCCTGTTACCTGTGTGTATGAATTTCCAAACCCTGCATTTCAAACCTTGTAACTAAGTTTTCTGGTGAGATTTAATGTTAATAAACACTTTTCATAGTTATTAACAATCTCTGTCTGGATATCAAAATTAATATTGATTATTAATTTTGCCTCATTCGTAACACCAACCAACCAAAGAACCCAAACCCAACCAACCAACCAAAACCATTAAAATGATACAACTATTTAACAGTACAGAGAAAGATTGTATGTAAGATGAGTTTTTGCAAAACATGAAGTGTACATCTACAATTGCCCTGGAATCAATATTAAAGCATTCCATTACTTCTACAGCAGATTAAGTATGGTGCTTTTTATATTTGCAATTCTCACTCCTAAGGATTTTTTATATACCTGTGAGTAAAGGAAGTTAACATGATAATGACTATTCAGTTACTCCAGGCTTATCTTAGCCCTCTTTTTCAAAGTATGGATACATGAGGCTACAAAACATTTGCTGCATCCAATCTATTTGCCTGATGCTTGATAGCAGTGTAATTGAAATGGTGGACATAATTAAAAGCTTCTAAATAGCCAAGATGCTTTTCAACAAATTTTCTTTCTAGCTGAAAAAAAAAAAATAAAAAATTGATTTTTAATAAATTGTTTCTGGCTGTAAACTTGCTTTAAAATCCCTAAGGAGTAAATATCACTGAATTACACAGCGGTTTTTCTGTGGCAGACAGAGAGGTATGCTTACAATCCCTCCTTAACAGAATTTTTCAAATGCAAAAAACCTTCAAAGAAACAATTATAAAGGAGCTGTAAGCACTACAGAGGAGGCCATGTGTATTTTCAGCTGCGTTGCCTGCAGTCAGTGTCTAAAAGACGTTTATTGGCACAGCTGACAGGCCGGTCCTAATGATAATACTCTACAGTATTATTGTTCAAAGCATGTTAATTACATGGCATGGACATGAATGTGGATACAGCCCCTGAGATTTTAGCATTCATTATACTGAAGTGCAATCTGAGCTGTAACAGAGCAAAATACAACAAGGTATAGTTTGAATATGATGTGATGTCACAGGTAAGTACCATCAGAAGAATTAGGATACTTTTCAGTAAGGAAAGGGAGCAATGCAAGTCATGGCTTCTGTCTCCATGGCAGCAGAGCTGATGTTAAAGGTGCTCTTTCCAAGATGCCTGTGTAATACATTTATGATATATCAAGTTAATTAATATGATGTGATAATAGCTTATCAAACGAGAAACAGAGATGAATTATCAAGAGCACAAACTTTTTTACTGCTGGATTGTGTCTGTGGAATATAGGTCAAACAAACCCCAGTCACATCCTGGGCAGAGAAAATTACTATCATAAATAATAACCCATTCAATGCCCCTTACAGAGGAAATATGACAGCCTCAAAGAATGTCAATAAACTAATTGAGTTTGAACAAAAACAAGGTGAAATTTAAACAGAAAACTGCAGATAGAATTAGATAGGATCTAATTATAAAGTTTTAATGAGAATATGAATATGATTAACTACAGTAACAAATATTAGACAGAAAGTATCAACTACATCTTCTGAAACTTTTTGCTAATTGGCAAGCTAGAAAACAAACAAACAGAAATTTAATAAAGAAATAAAAGTACAACAGAAATCAAAGTACAGCAAGAGGATTATTCCATTCTGCTAGTGTGACATAGCACATATACTTGTATCCTAACCCTAAAGAATGTAAAGGGTAACCTTTATATGTTCAAATCTAATTTTGATTTACAGAGACCAAATTACTAGATTAAGTAATCCCTGTTTATCAGTTTGGTAAGGATTTTGAGAAAAAAAAAAGTGTTGAATAAAAATACTATTGATATACTTATTTTGAACTGCCATGTAATGTAACTTCATAAAATCAAATAAATTTGAAGTGAAGAGCTATTAGGTGATCTGGCTTCATCCAGTCACAAATAACTCAAATTAGTTTTGCTCATTTATATTAGATCCCCTGGGAAATTTTTATGCAGATATAAATTTCAATTATAGAAATTGTATCCTGATTGTCAGACCAAATTTTCCTTCACTTCAATTTCATCTCACTCTCCTTTCTTATGCTGTTGGATGTAACCAATATACCCAATGGCATAAGGTAACCAAGATACCTTAATGTCCTTTTGCAGAAAAATAAACCCTTAATTACAAAATCATACAATCATAGAATGGTTTGAGTTGGAAGGGACCTTCACAGCTCTTCTAGTTCAAGCCCCTTGCAGCAAGCAGGGACATCCTCCACTAGGTCAGATTGCCCAGAGTCCTGTCCAGCCTAATCTTGAGTGTCTCCAAGGATGAGTCCTCAGACTACCTCCCTGGGGAAGCTGTTCCATTGTTCCACCAACCTAATGGTAAAGAACTTGTTCCTAACATTCAATCTAAATCTACTCTTCTCTGAATTAAAAACATTGCTGAGCACTTCTTAGTAAGGATGAAAAATGACTACAGAAGGAAAGATAACCAATGCACCAAAGACCTCAGCAATTGTTTTGAAAGAGGTAGTAAACAGCCATGAAACACTAAGCAAAGAGTGCAGATAGACTATATTAGCAGTGAGGGTTTACAGGTAAACATTGTTGAATCAGTGACCTAATTATCCTTCATGTCACTGATTATTAGGCCTTGGTCTTTGTTTCCAGAAGCCAGATGTGAAGAATTTAGAATATGAGAAACAAGAAGCTATCCCAAATTATTATATTCTCCAACAAGTTCTTAACAAGGCTACTTGCATCTAAAGTAATATTCCATGTCTTTTCTGATAACCTGTCTTGATTTCTCTCTCTTATCTGTTTAGTTCATGGTCCTCATGGTTTATTGGTTTAAAATTATATTCCTTCTGTTATGGTAGCAGTGCAACTCAGGTTTCATCAGAGACAGAGGTATATGCCTGGGCTTTGTGGCTTTGTCAGTCAGGTACAACATTACAACTGCTGTTTAGAAACCTAAGTACTTTTACAGGTGAGAGAGTTCATAAGTAGACTTTAATTAGTATTGTAGGAAAATCTACGTGCACACTGTCTTCCTGGAAATAATCTTAGATATTCCTGAATTTTTCTGCCTCTATAGAGTGTTGCAAGTCCTTACTTGATGTGTCTGTTCAACACCACAAAAGTAGCCCCAAACCATATGTTTTAGTCCCCCCTCTCCCTTTTTTTTTTTTTTTAAATGTGACATTAGTGTACTAAATAAAACTGTCTTCAAACTTAAGAAGAAACAGCCTTTCTTCTTAATTTTTACTCACTCTCTACTTTTGCTTAGGCTGAGTTCTATCCAGTTGGGTGTAAGCTCTTTATAACTTCAGTTCATCTAGTGGCAACTGCTACTGCAGTTTTCTAAATACCACATTCTTTCCTTAATGTTCAGCCTGTCTTAAATCAGTATCTATACCAGTCACCCAAGAGGAAGCATTGAAAGCTGACAGAGACAAAATCCATCTCAGGATGCACCTGTTCATAACGACATTATTTTATATCAAATAAAGGAATTTGATAAGACTGGATCCAGCTCCTGCTATATTTAATTTGATTCACATGATTATTTGCACAGTGTTTCTTTTTAAAAAAATAATTTATGGCTAATTATAGTTTAGGAAGCTGGGGCAGTTGGCTTTATGCTTAAAGAAATAAAGTACTTTGCTGTTAAATTTCAGTGGCTGCTCACGGTGAACATTGAGTTGATCTGTTGAAATATTACTCCAGTGGCTATTCCTTAAAGGGATTTCATGCTTACAAAAACCTAAACAACCATGATCAAGTTTGAGTGGTGGAAGAGCTTGAGTACAGATAGTTCAGCTTCAGTGAAGCCAAATACTTACTGTGATGTTACTGCGAAACAAAGCACAGCAATTGTGTGACTTAAGTGCCACTAACTAGTTAGAAGGAATGTCACTCACCTTCCTCAAGCTGAAAACTAAATACTTAGTAGTCCCACAAAGAACTTGGGATTTGAGTTCTGACAACTCTCTGGAGCAGAGAGTTGTAATTGTGCTGTGGAATATGCCAGGAAGAAACTTGTGTTCACAGATCTGGATTTTTCAGAACTGTTTGTCTAGGACAGATTCTACAAGTCACTGTAGCTGAGGGAGAAATTCAGTGTAGTTTAGCATGGTTCACCTGCTTCATTCAAAGCCTTTTCGCCTTCAAAATCATAAAATAATTATCCTAGCATATTGTATAATGCTGTGGCACTGTATTGGTCATGGTCAAGTGACTCATATTCCCATTTTACAATGTGATCATCTAAGAGTCCTTGCTTGGTTGTCTTGATCTATATTTGCATTATAAGCTTCATCCAGTTTGCTCCTCTACAAATAGATTTTACGTTATTTGAAGAGGGGAAATCAAGAAAGCCAAGTCACAGTATCACAGTATCACAGTATCACCAAGGTTGGAAGAGACCTCAAAGATCATCAAGTCCAACTCGTTACCACAGACCTCAAGACTAGACCATGGCACCAAGTGCCACGTCCAAACCTGCCTTGAACACTTCCAGGGACGGTGACTCCACCACCTCCCTGGGCAGCCCATTCCAGTGGGGAATGACTCTCTCAGTCATTCACTTGGGTACTTTTTATAAGAGAATCTAGGGTGATGTATGGCTTTCTAAATACAAAGGAACCTCCAAAGTATTCATTGTTGCATACTGCTTATAGAATCATAGATTCATAGAATGGTAAGGTTGGAAGGGACCTCAAAGATCATCNATGATTTAAGATTCTTAAACTTCAAGGAAATAGTAATATGCCTTGGCTGGTTATAGCTGTGGATATATAAAGAGTTAATTTAGAAATGCAGTAAATTGTATCAGTCCTTTAGTGTGACATTAAATAATGCATCAGAGAAGAATCAATATATATCAATACATTATAAAGTATTTTTCTTTGTAGCAAAATAATTTATTTTAATTCTAGCAAAGACAATTTCATTTTGGCTCAACAGTCATGAATCTGCAGAATATATGCAGAGGATAGCCAGTCATGGCAATGACTCACTGTGATTTTCCTTTTACTCTAACCTAGTGTATTTGTAGTGTATTTGAATGAAAAATTTCTCTATATCATTTAGCCTTGCTCAAAGCACTGGAAATTCTGTGCAGTGACTTTGATCAGAGATACCCTCTAGTGGTTACATTTTCAATGCAAAATACATATAAATTTCTACTCAGAATGGTGTATTTACTTAAGAGATGAGGAGTGAAAAGAGCATTCTCTTGCTTTTGCTCCATATAGGCAAAGGGAAATAACCATGGTTTTCTCTGATATCTGACAAGTTAATTGCATCTCTTCTTTTATCATGTCAAGTATAACACTGTGAGACTATAACTTCCAGGTTCTGTGATGGACAGACAGAACAAAATGTAGTCTTCTGAAACAGATGTACAGTTACTTTTTGGTCTATTTGATAGAATCATAGAATCATAGAATGGTAAGGTTGGAAGGGACCTCAAAGATCATCTACATTTTGTGTGAAAATAGTTTTGTCTTCATTTCCTTCAATACCACTACATTCTGAAACTGTCAGAGGATCTGTCTCTGCTACAAGCATAGGCAACTTGGCCCTTTCTTAACTCTGGTTGACAGGAATTATTTCAGCATTCAGCAATGTCTAAGAGAGAAAAACAAAACAAATAGAAATCTTCTAAGTTCAACTCATATATTAAAAAAACTGTCACAGAAAATGAAATATGTGCAGGTCATTGGAGTTGCCAGTGGACCCCAGCACTCAACACACTGCAAGTGCTCAAGGTAGCCTGAATAAAATAATTTTTCTCTTCAGTGTACTACAAGTACCATACAGATATTCATTTAAAGGAGTCTACACATAACATTTGACTAAGTTTGGTATCTTGTCTCTGAAAATAATGTGGAAACTCATAATTAACAATTCTGGACGATCCAGAGATATCAACAGGGATATATCAGTTATTTGTCCATTCATAAAGTTTTAGGATAAGAAATAAAAATATGGGGGACTGGAAGGAGGGAATTTTTGTGATTGGAATGGAACCAGAAATATCAGCCAGGCCTGTTCATACAGTGCAAGCAATAACAAAAATGTGATGACTCAACTTCTCGTCTGGAAAAGTAACATAGAGCAGGTTATAGATTAGATATAGACTAAGTAATAACAAAACCAAACCAAACCAATAAAAAAAAAAAAAACAACCAAAAAACCCAAAACCCAAAACACATGAAACTACATTTATTTTAAAAGTGCACTAATTATTTTTGGAAGAATTATTTCTGCATGTCAAGCTTGGCCATTCTAGTGATATGTTTATTTGACCTGTAACTTCAGGCATTCTGCATGGACTATATGTGCCTGTTTATTGTCAAATGAGTACAGTTACCTACCAAAATGAGACCTGAGGAATCAAAAATTAATGTGAGATTATATCACATTCAACGATTATTTGGTGTGTGCTATTAGGAGTGAAAAAAACTTCATCTTTAGAAAGGTAAGCTCCATTCCACTTCAAAATCTCTTCTACTGCTCTGCACAAAAATAATTCACAGACACAGGACGTCAGAAAGAGTGAAGCCCTGTGCCTCTTTAGCTTATATACTCTTTTTTTTTCTTTTTTGGTATGTGCACAGGTATTTCTATATTTCTGTATACAGAAAATATATTAGGACAGGTGAGCTTGTGCTACTAAGCAGAAAAGACTAAGTGTGACATGACAGATCGAGTTTTACAAAATCATCTTCCCTGTACTTTTATGTGATGTTTCTACTGTCTTAACATGTACAAATGAGTGTAGTGGAAGGGGGTAATTAATTACTGCGAGGTGATATTTTAAAAAATATTAATACGGTTTATTAATATTAAATATTCAGAACTNTTTTACCCTTTTTTGGGCAGAACACAGCCTTGCACAAGGCAACCCTGTGCACCTTCTTTACTGCAGTTGCTGGGCAGACCACAGATCCCAGACTTAGTGGCTCCGGGTTCTTTGTCCTTTTTCCCACGGTTGCTCTCCCCAAAACATAAGGAGGGAGAGCAGAAAAACATGCCTGGGCAAGCCAGGATATGTACAAGCCTAATTTGGCCTGCTTAGGCCTACCATGACAATGAGCAAGCAGCCAAAGATTAAGACTGGCCCATTAGAGTAAACTGTGTGAGCATTTCTTCAACCTTAGGAGGCATGAAACTGTGGGAGCTACGAAAACAGATGTACAGAT
The DNA here is from genome assembly GCA_013399055.1 of Ramphastos sulfuratus. Lineage (NCBI taxonomy): Eukaryota > Metazoa > Chordata > Aves > Piciformes > Ramphastidae > Ramphastos > Ramphastos sulfuratus. Next base: position 14,026 of record WBNM01039654.1, read on the forward strand.
TTCAGTCAAGAAGGTGGTAACCTCCATAAGAGCTGAGTGTGGTAAAAAGTTTTAGCCACCACAGATAAATTTGTTCAGTGTCAGTAATTGTATTGCCCTGGATGGTACAGAAGTGCTTGTCAATGTTTTACAACTGTCTGAAGGGTATTCCGCAAATTTCTGTGTTCTCTATTATCTTCAGCCTTTTACAGTCTTCCATTTCATTCTTCATGTCCATCAGGTTCCTGAATAACATCAATCAGAGTGACAACTACTTCCATTATAGCAGGCCTGCCTTAGGTAAAATACTCCTTTACAGAAGCTACTTGGTTTTAATTGTGCAATAAAATAAGATTGTTCTTCATATTTTTATGAAACACTGGAGCTGACCTCAGTTTTATGAGGCAATACGGAAGGCAGATAGAAAAGGATAGATAATAATTATAGGTCAACTCTATGAGCACTAAAGCCAACTAGCATAAGGCAGCATCAGTTCAGAAGCTCTGTGAGGATGTTGCTAAGCCTAAACACATGAGGCCTACTGAGAATCTACAGAGTTGGCAGGTAGCTGGTGCTCTTTCAATACAAGTCAAGCCTTTTCTGCAATGGCTAACAGAGAAGTCTAACAATTGAAATACTTTATAATAGGAAAATATGGATTTGAGACTCCAAGCAGAGGTTCTGGCACAGGAAAGACAGACTGTAGCTCCTGCTGCAAAGACTGCTCTAGGGGCAGTTCCCATAGAAGCCCTCGCTTTGTTTTGCCAAACTCAGTCTTCTTCTATCTATGGGCCTCAGAAGCTTTTTCCTCCTAATTCAACCCTAACTTTTTTGTCTGGGAAAATATTGGCTCAGTCTTCAGTTAGATTTAAATTTAGGGCTTGGCTTGAGAGAGAGAAAGCCAAAAGCTGTAGCTGGAGTATGAAGCATGAAAGGAACTTCCAAAGGACATTTTACTTTGCAACCGACCATTCCTTTGGTATTTGCTTTCCAGCTCTGATCCAGCTGGAGCTTCAGCCTTCCAATGATTCTGAACCCAAACTCTAACCCTAGAGATAGGAGTATATCAGTTTTCATTGGCTATGTCAGGCTTTTCCCACAGCAGAAAGGCTGAACATGGAGAACAGGTCTCACTCTGACTTGATGATAGATGCCTCTCCCCGTGTCCTACAAGAGAAGACAAAGTCTGTCATGCAGCATTTGGGATCATGCTGCATACACTTAGTATTTGGTTGTTTGGTTGAGTAGGTTCAGGTAGATGAGCCTGTTACAGGAATGCAGATATCTGGAACAGTTGTGAATCCAGTCCCCAATGAGATCATATGTTTCATTTCAGAGAGGCCACCTGAATTATCTTCTTGTATCCACTGTTGCCATTCCTGACTTTGAAAACCATGCTCATGATTCAGAGATGTGGTTTTAGAGATAAAATATCCCAATTTCACTATTACAGTCCCAGGTACCAAGTTACTAACAAGCCCTTTAATGTGTTAAGACCTTCACTCTGACAGATATTACTGTGAGTTACACTTTTTCATTCTCTTTCTTCTTTCTTATTTTTTAGCATGAGAACACAATTCTTTTTAATCATAATTATTCCAAATTTCTACCAAAATTACTTCTTTCAGGAAGTTAATATCTTCTTATATCAGACTTTCATTTAACAATTGTGATATTAAATTTCTGACTGCATAGTTTACTGTTGCTGTTGTATGGGAAACCTACTCACTCACTTATTACTGAGACACGCCTGGGGAAAAAAAAGCACTTTATAAAAATGTAATTAATTACACACTTTAAAGGTCAGCATTAATAAAAATCAACATGTAGATTATTAATGCCCATGGAGAAAATAATTAGTGATCCTTTTCAACTGTTGTTAAAATCAATTATACTAAAATGTAAGAATAATGCATTTTATTTGAAAAATACAGCAGAATCTTCATGCCTTGTGAAAGAGGCAAAGACCTTCAGACCTTAATGTGGCTATCTCACATTCTGAATTATAATGTAATAGAAAAAAAGTTGCTTCATAAATTTTAGTCATTTTAGGTACTCACTATGTATTCTTCAATGTTTCACCAAACTAATCCCTTTTTCCTGGAGTTACTATGAATGTGTCACTAGAAGACATTAATATGGGATATAGCAGAAACATTCTTAGTGTTGATTTATTTAGAAGAGACTCAGAATTGCTAATTATTTGCAATCAGAGTCAGTCTCATTTTCTTACTGTCTTGAAAATTTCAGGTCTGCTCACCCAATCTTGCTCTGTTTCTTTTACTCTGTAATGGAAATAAGCTGCTGGGTGTATATGGATGATTTCATTTATTGTTGATTCAGAGTAATTTGTGAGTAGTCTCAGAAGTCAAAATATGAGGTTAGGTATAGCAAAGAATTCCAAAAAAACATAATCCTGAAATAGTTTGGCCCTGATTCTTATTTACATTAAGACTCCTTTACACATTGTGGCAGCAGAAAGAAACCCTAAAGTGTATTTAAATAAAATTTATGCCTGCTCTAACATTTTTTTATGCTGCCAGAACTGTGTAAATGAAAATCAGGTTCATTGCATTGGTGCTGGTTGATGGTTTTTGGTTGTTTTTTCGGTTGTTTTCTTTCAACAATTGCACTCTATAAATGATAAAGCTTGGGTTTGTATCTTTTGACTTCTACACTATCCAGTCCAAAGATATTAATCAATGGCAACACAGATATCTAAAGTTTAAAAGGAAAATATTTTTTTTGGAGTTAGGCTAGGGAAGAAAATTTAGGATTATTCTGACTTAAATATAATAGAAGATAGGTGCATTCTATCAAATGCCAACAATCAAAAATGCCTTGCTTGACTTTGATGTGATGGAACATGTGAAATATCAGAAAGATTAATTTTGGAGCAGGTTGTAGAAGCGATCAACTGAAAGGCAGCTGGCAGGAAACCAAACCTGTGACCAACCTCAACTGTAGAGCAGTTATAGCTGTTTCACAGTGAAAAATGAATCATGGAATGAGTCATGTTAGGTATCATGTGTAGGATGGATGTTCATTTCTCTTGAAGAAAATGTGTTTTGAAGGCATATTTTTAAGGACTCTTAGATTTGTTCTGATAAGATATGCTTGAAACTATGTCAAAGGGAGACATCCAGTAAATTGCTTTCAAATTGTAGTACCTCTGGCCTTTAGAGGTAATTCTAGACAAGTGATTTCTGTTTGATTACAATCCAGTTCCTCGGCAAATTGCACATGCCCCAAGTTCAAGGATTTGTATTATCTCCCTGAGAGTCCTTTCTCTAGATCTCTTACCTGCAGTTCTGGCCCTGGATTTGGACCATTCAAAATTTGTTGGTTTTTTTTCATTACTTTTATGCCAACATTCCAATGGATTCCAACCTTTCCCTGTGCAGTAAAACCCTCTTGATTTCATTCTCAATAGAACCTGAAGCCATAGAAAACAGAAGACAGTTTACACCTCCAAGGAGAAACTTTTATCTTTTTCTCCTCTGAATTGATTTGTCTCCAACTGCAGTAGGTTCCAAGTCTGTGCTGTCCTGAAGTTTTCCCATTTGATAAGGTTAGGAACCGAGAATCTTCAGTGTTCCTTGGCAGCATGCTCATACTTCAGGATTACTTTGTCAGCTCTCTAAGCACTGGCAGTAAACTCTGTAACTCTCTTGGAAAGAGCTCAAAATCCTGACTCTGCCCTCTCTCCTTTTTTTAATCTGCTTTTCCTGTTTTAACATTTGCTTTACCCTGATTGCTCATTACTTCTAAAACCCTGTGGATACACTACATACCTAACAGACCATCTATTCTGGCAAGGACTCTTTTGGGACAACTAGATGTCTATGAACATCAGCCAAATTTGGACAAAAAAGGGAAATTTTCTCCAGCCACTGAAGTAGACAACATAATTTCCTGGATACAGGTATAATGAAAGTGAATACATGGGCTTTTTAATCTGTTGGTACCTTGTGTTCATCTATTTGTCCAGCCAAGAATGCAGCAAAAAAATAATCTTATGGCCCTACATGGATATTCTTCTGGCCTTTTATTAGATATCTCACAGCACAGAGTGTAACATAACTGCCACTTATTATCATGAAAATAATGTGGAAACTTTTCCTCTTAATACAGATGATTTTTATCTTCACAGACAGAGTCAGAGAGGGGAAAAAAAAATGCTTGAATGTCTTGGAGGAAAGCCAAATGACAGTGTGAGCTGGAAGAAAATGATTAATAGTCAAACCAAGAGCAAAATATTCAGACATAGCTGTAAAAAAGCAGTAGGTTTATGTGCATGTGAAAATCAGAAATATCTAAAATAAATCCTTTTCCTCTCTCACATGAGATTTTATTAGGCTTTGCTTAATATGCATCTAATTTTTTTTCTGTCTCACTTTGATCATTTCTACAAAATATTTCTCTATTCTACTTGACCTCTAAATATTTCTTTAGCTTGCTTGAACTTTATTCCATTTTAATCACCAACTGGATTCAAACCCACAATACATTAAAAGCCATTTAACATGTGATACAGTTGTTGTTGCAAGTGGGTGAATAGGTCTCAGATGTCGGCTAAAAGTTCACAAGCTATATCCATGATTGCAGTTCTCCAAATTCAGCCAAAATCATTCCACAGTTCTGGCAGGTTACCTTGTTTACAATGCATTTGTTTTAATGCTGAAACAGAATTTTCATCACTTTATGGCAATAGTTAATATTCCTTGAAAGTATACATTTGTTAACAGCGGAGCAAAATTTCTTCCTTGCCATTAGAGGACAATAAAAACAGTATCAAAATACTTGAGAACGCAAGACTCCACCAGTTCAGATAAAATAATAAGGATGTTATCAAAACTAAATAAAAACATATGGAGAGACACTACATAGTAGTTTAGACTTTAAGTTCCCTGCTGTTTTAGTAGCTACAGTTGACTATCTCTTGTAGTGGAGGGGTAATTAATTAATGTGAGATTATATTTTCAAAAATTAATACTGTTTATTACCATTCAATATTCAGAACTCTAGCTACCCTGATCACTAATTTTAATAACAATCAGTTCTTTGCATTGGTCGTGGAGACTTTGTATAGGTAATAACAGGCTCTAACAATACCTACTGATGATATATAACATAAATTGAACTCGATTGAACTGGCAGAGAAGGCTTTGCGGTCAGTGCACCGCTTGCGGTCAATACTCCGCTTGCCCACTAGATGGACTCAAGGAGCTCCTTTCTGCTTATGGCAGAAGGCAATTAGTGATTACAAGAGGCTTGAAGGATTTACTCACTAAATATCATCTCCTGACTCACAGGGCTGGCTAAAGGTTCAGACAGTACCCAAAGCACGTGGCAGGGTTGCTGTTGATGGTGTCAAAGCTGTTAGAGGTTTTGGAGTCTTCCCAGGTTCTTTTCCCAGGCAGCTGGAGTCTGGCACAGGCTCTGACCTGGTTCCTCTTGACTCCCGATTCAGCAGAAGCTTTGCAGAGGTGCAGGCAGGATGCAATGCCATGTGCAGTCTCAGCACAGTGTCACACTGGCTGTGCAGGCCAATCGTGTGGAGGCATTTAGAGTCTGTTCCTGGTAAGCTCTTGGAAGGCAGTTTCCAGGCAGTTCAGGATACAAGGCAGTAGGAGCACAGATAGAGAGCATGGATACAAGAGCAGAGCACAGGTTGTGTTCCCTGCTTATCTCCTTTTATTCATACAGCCCAAGACTAATGTGCCTTTGGACACAGAATAGCCAATCAGAATGGCAGTTAGCCAAGCTTGACCCTATTAGGTGAAGCCATAGGCTTGCTTTACCCAAATTTGTGCAGAGCACAGCCTTGCACAAGGCAACTGTGTGTACCTTGTTTACCGCAGGGTTCAAAACAAGTCACAGTCTTCAGACTCAGTGGTTCCAGGTTCTTTTGTCTTCTTTCCAGTGTTTGCTTCTCCCCAAAACAGGAGAGGAGAGCACAAAAACATGTTTGGGCAAACCAGGACATATATCAGCCTATTTTGGCCTGTTTAGGCTTACCACAACATCTCTCTGCAAGCCAGACTTGTTACAGAGGTAGCAGTTGCAGAAGAGAATACCTGGGAATTCATGCAGAGAGGAGGTGGATGACAGGGAACTCCTATGTGCAGTATCGAGACTGCTAATGTGGTTCAGCATACAAAACTACTGAGACTCTGGTAGATTTGAAAACCTTTCAGCATTTGGAGACCTGAATGCTCATTTCCTTCTCCTACAAACAGCATTTTACTGGGGCAAAGAACATCTAGTGATATTGAGCAGAACCAGAAATCAGATCCATTATGATAATATTTATATATTTCCTGCAAGGCTTGTTTCACCTTGTAAAATGCACATCTCATTTCCTTGATAAATGACATCACAGACCATCATAAACATCTTTCTTTAACTATAGTCCAGGTGTAGCTGTTCACCTGAGTCCATATATCTAAGAAAATTAGTTGAAATAAATCTATAAATTTTAAATGGCCTCAGGTTTTGGGAAAAGGGAAAAAACCCCAAACAAACAAACAAAAAAAAAAACCAAAAAAACCCAAACCAAAAAAAACCCCAACCAAAAAACCCCATCACCCAACAAGACCCTTGATGGACACAGATCTATTGTCACCCCCTGCACACTCACATTTTCACCTGCACACATAAACACACAGACACTCATCATATATGACTGTGTAGTCATTCTCAATAGTTTTCATTCCACTTTAAACCACCTGTCAAAACAGCCATTTAATTAGGTTAAGCTTTCTGGCTTTGCAAAAAGTTTTTTACTGTACTCTGTTGTCCTTGCTGTAAAATTAATAGTTTGAGCAACTTCTAAGGGGACAGGTTTTTGCACTTGTGAAAGTCAAATTAAAACCACCTTTGCCAAACCAGATTAAAAAAAAAAAAAAATAAAAAAGAGAGAGAGAGAACGAAAGATTACAGTGTCTGAAACTTGGAAAGCCACACTTCATTTATTATAATTTTTTTCTAGTCCCAAAGTACAAATTATGTAGAGAAATGGAACTGTAGCTGCAGAGAAGGCAAAACTGTAACGTGTAGTACATGTCCACCTTGCAGTTTGTGGGGCAGTTGCAAGATGATGAAGGACTTACACTTTTACTCTGCACAACTTACTTGTCTAAGAAGGGGAGTCTCTTCACTTTACTATGATCTCTCTTACACTTGGGTAAGTCTCATTCCTGCAGCTGTCAAGGTAACTTTGTGCTGTGAATCAAAAGCTCCCTGAATACCAGCTTAGTTGAGAGTTGAAAATACTCCAGTGATACTGAAATGTCAGGATAAGCTTTTTGGTCAAGTGACAACACTCAAACAGACAGGATGTCTAAACAGCAGGGGAGTGTTGTTAAACTATGGTTACATCCTGGTAAAGTCTAGGGAACACAAACTACTGACTGCAGATGCAGGTTTATTTCAGTGAGAGCATATTTCACTGAAAGTAAAAATGTCCAGAGTCCTACTTTGTTGATTCTACATTGATCTGCCTAATTTCCTTCAGAGGTGAGAGGTTCTAAAAGATATTTGGAGAAAAGCTTCCATTTATTATGATAGCTAATACTGCTGGTACTTGCTAACACTCTTATTACAGTACTATGCCAAAGGTCTGTTTAGTATGTGGGCCAGGTATTATAAACTTATTAAAAAATTAAGATGGTCCCTGAAGATTATATAATCTGATTAAGACATAGTTATAAAAGAGATGATCAAGTAAAACTTGACAATGCATATGAAGGTTTTAGAATTTTATTCTGGTTCTATACTAATTGGTTACTTATATGTATTGGCTTGTAAGACTTTGTCTAAAGTGTGTGCATGCAGCCCAGACANCTTATTCTTACACTGTGATATGAAATTTATTTTATCTGCATGATAGCACCTTCAGTACATTCAAAGCAAACAAATCCCACAACACCCAAAAAACCCCCCCACAACAACCAGAACACCCAACCCCACTTAACAACAACCAAAAAAAAAAGACCAAAAAAAAGTAATATTATAATTAATAATAAATTCTTTTCTACTAGTTATCTGTGCTGGGTTTTTTTTTCCTTTTTCTTGAAAAATCTTATTTCAACTGTTTATTTTGTTTGATTGGTCACAATAGTGCAGAGTACTTGGGATAAAATAAACCAACTAGCTTTTACCAACAACAAATTTCAGACAGGCACTGCTCTCAAATACACAAGTTTGGGCAGCAGAAAGTGTGCCCATTCTACAGCTACAATTGTCTAACTCGGGTCAAGCTCTGAATCTACATGAAAAGCTTACTATATAAAATCTTGAAGTGTAACTTTTACTTCAACTTAAGCATTTTCTGTCTTCAATAATGCATGAAATAAGCTATTTCTGATTAAATTTGTGCTGATTCTCTGGATGCACCCTCATTGAGAACCTTCACTTTTATTCTGGAGTGTAAGCCTACCTTGCTTAGTGGTTCACAGTCTACCTTGTGGCAGTTTGGGAATTTCCTGCCCTCCCACGAGTACACCAGGCTAACTCAGCCAGCTGGTTAAGAAATGAAGCAATATTTATAGTGTGGCACAATTNTAAAGCCCCTCCCAAACAGCAGAACTGCCCAGCAGGGCTTTCAACCAACCCCCATAACCTTTTATACACCCCTCCCTTACCTCAGAATCCCCCTTTCGTATGGGGTGAGATGCAAAAGGGCAGCAAGAGGTTAGAAGGGATAAGATTAGATCAGGTTGCACAGGTCCAGGCAGAGGAGTTAATGAAGCAAGAGCGACATCCAGAAAACTGTCTGGTTTTGTTTATTGTTTCCTGGCTTTCTATCTCTTAGCAGAACCTATGAGGGGTGCAGGCATCACTATTATTTTCTTTTCATAGTCAACAATCTATTTTCTCTCATTAAAATATTCCATTTAGCCTCAAATCAGCACAACTTTCCCAAGTCAAGAGAAACTGGGTTTGAACAAGCCAGTAAGCCACCTGTTCTTCATGGAATCACAGAGTAACCAAAGCTGGAAAAGACCTCCAAGATTAGCAAGTGCAGCCTATAACCTAGCACCACGACATCAGCTAAACCATGCCAACAAGTGTCACATCCAATCTTTTCTTAAAGATCTCCAGGGTCATTCCACCACCTTCCTGGGCAGTCCATTCCAGTGCCTTTCTAAAAACTAAATTGTAACTTTTTTTTTTTATTATTTTTTAAATGAGCTTTCTCTCCAAGCCTCCTTTTCTTTATTTATTTTCTCTGTTATTATTGTCTTCTGTAAATTTGTATGAGATAATTTAAGTATGGTTTTATTTTCTGGGTTCATACTACACTCCAATGTATGGCTTTCTTAATACTTTTCTGGCTGTATGATGTTGCTTTAGCTGAGCAGAAGATGTAGTTTATCAAGAATGCTCTCTGGAATGTTCTATCTGTGGTAACACTGCAGTTTCTATATACCTAACAGTTCTTTTTCTGATAACCAGAAATTTGTATGCAAATAATTTCCTTTTTTAAATTTTATGCATAATTCTGCTTAGCTGATAGCAATTTTCTGTATTCAAGTGGATCTGTGCTGTTTATTTGATGTTTTATTTGCTGTAAAATGGCTGAATGCTTTCTGCTTTGCTTCCTAGCAGCACAGTGAAAGTGAGCTCCAGCCCTCTGTGACCTCATTTGTGCACTATTCATACTGCCCAGGGTGGAGATGTCTCCTTCAGCTGGCCACACTCTCTATCTTCTGTATTATAATGTGTGCAGCACCCAAGATTTTAGTTCAAGACCCTCAAACTGCCAGTCTGGATATCCAGGTAGAGAGCTTTTTGCCTTCCATTCTCAGGTCTTACATCTCTTTTTTACTGTTGGAAATCAGAAAACACCAGCTAAACTTCTGCTTTACTGCTGTTATTTTGCTGCACTCCAGCTTTAAAGTAAGCAACATATTTCTAACATTGTGTTACATGAGATGTTTAATAAGTTCATTTTGCTTTTGCATAGATGTCAGATTTTGGTTAGATTCAGAATCTGGAAACTGTGCTGGAAAGCATAAACAAGACATAGATTTGATAAGATGCTTTTCTGGTGTACTCAACTCATAACAGAGAGAAAATAGCCAAGAACCCATGTTCTAGGGAAATTTTCTGTTCTGGACTCTGATAGAGACAATGAATGCTTGCCAAGCTGTTCATGCATATAAGGAAGCAATCACATTTAGTATAAATGAGTTTATGACAGCAAGCAACCCAGCTTGTGACTGAGCTACCTATTGAAACTCATCTTCATCGCATCTCCTCTTCACCTGCCCAAACAACCAGCACAGCAGTTGCATAACCTATTTCATTTGGTAAAAATTCTCTGCTGGGTGGTATGATGACTCAATATCTTATTCTTACTATTTTCTAACATCCTGGCAGGTGTCACACGACTGCTGCTCAAGTTTTAATTTTGTACTGGCTCATGGTGTGACTGTTAATGCTTGTTCTTCATCAAAAGTGTAATGGATATGAGCAGTAATTGCATGGAGTTAAAAGGGGTTAATTGGGCACACAAGCTTCTCTGCAGGCTGTCCACTTGGCTGTAAAATCCAGTGACACTGCAAAAAAACCCATCTTTTGCAGTAAAATGCATGTCTTTAAGACATAGAAAGAACACTGACATCAGTTTGACTGACACAGTACTGTGCAAAGTAAGCCATTACCATTGCATGTAGAATTTTTTATCAACTTCTACAAAGTTCTTAATTTTGTTAATTGTTCTTTTTACTACAGTGAAAGATAGGTTTTTTGAAAATGCTTTCAGAGGTTATGGCATATATTTTATAATTCAATGAGTAAAACTCAAAAGAAGACTGTATAGAATCATAGAATGGTAAGGTTGGAAGGGACCTCAAAGATCATCTAGTTCCAACCACCTGCCATAGTACAGGTCACTAGTGTGTGTCACTAGTACAGGTCACTCAAGGCCTCATCCAGCCTGGCCTTGAACACCTCCAGGGAGGGAGCAGCCACAACTGCTGCTCTGGAGTGGGTCCAGAGGAGGCCACAAAGATGCTCAGAGGGCTGCAGCAGCTCTGCTCTGAGGACAGGCTGAGAGAGTTGGGGCTCTGCAGCCTGGAGAAGAGAAGGCTTCCAGGACACCTTAGAGTAGCCTTCCAGGATCTGAAGGGGGCTACAGGAAGGCTGTGGAGGGACTATTGACAAGGTCTTGCAATGACAGGACAAGGGGTAATGGGTTTGAACTGGCAGAGGGGAGATTGAAACTGGATGTTAGGAGGAAGTTCTTTNGTTCTTTCTGCACATATAGACAAAGTGACTGTCTCATGACAAGCACTCAGAGGGGCTCCCCAAGGGGTCCAGACCCAGACAGCACAGAAAAGTCTGCCCTGCTGTGCTGTGACAAAAACATTGTTCCCCCAAAGTCTCTGCTTCATCTCTATCATTTTGGGTTTGGGTTTTTTTTTTTTCCTCCTTTCAATTCTGAGCTCCCAATGGATTTACATTGCCCACTCTGAGCTGAATAGGTACTGATACACAGTCAGCTTAAGTCCTGCTCTGGAGAACCAAAGGATGTGCTGTTTTGCAGAGATGTTATTTAGTTAAAGGTCACCCAAAATCCTACTCAAAACCTTGAGGACCCTTTAAAGCAGTTCCTCAAGCTGTTTACTGGACATGAGATTCTTTGTGAAACTTTCACTGCTTTTCATAACAGTCAGTGAAGTGAGCTTTCCTCTGCAGTGAATCAGATTTCTTTAAGTGGTAATTCTTAAGAGGTGCCTCGAGCTTCAATGGTAGAAAATGCTGAGGGGGGTAGAAAGGAAGCTAACAGGCTCAAGTACAAGTTTATTTTCAGGTTTAACAAGGCAAAGGGTCTGAATGACAGTAAAATTAAATCTATCACCACCATCACAAGAGCAGAAGCATAAGAGAATAACATCACAATTCCTGGAGTTATTGTGTGTATAACATGCAGAAATAATTGAACATCAGCAACAGAATGCTGCCACTAATGCATTACAGTCCTCCTCATGGTATTCCTGGACTGCTGGCTGTAGTGCCTCAGGTGGCAATGCATCTGTGTACATTCAGCTGTACCATAGGAAACCTAGCAACATTTCCTAATGGAGCATCCTAACAATAATTCTCACCTGGACTTAAAAGTACTTGTAGTACTTAAAGTGCTTAAAAGACTTGCTTTGTATCTGTGTCAGCCTTATTTCCAGGCTCCAGTATGCTTGCAGAGCTCTTCAGAGCCAGGGACAACAACTCAGTGTGACATTTAAGCAAACTCTGTACCACACTTGCTTGTACCCTGAGTGGCCACAGACTAGCCTGTATGACATTTGTACATTCTGAGTCACTTTTGTCTGCCTTTGAAACCAATGTCCGTAAAATGAAAGATTAACAAGACCATTTGCAGCCATCCCTCACACAAATAGAATTCATCCCATATTCACTTTGACATTTAGCCTGTTCCACACAATCCTGTCTGATATTACAAACCACGTGGGGCCACTTCCCCCAACCTCCCTTTACTAAAATTCTTGTGCCTGCACAAAAATTGAGCTTTCCTGGTAACCTACTAAGAAGCCACAACAGATCAACAAAACAATTATTCCAAGCAGCCAAAGTGTCCAAAATTATTTCCTAAAGCTTAAACTTCTTTTCCATTTTCTCTTTTCCTTTCCTTTTCTTTTCTTTTCTTTTCTTTTCTTTTCTTTTCTTTTCTTTTCTTTTCTTTTCTTTTCTTTTCTTTTCTTTTCTTTT
>WBNM01039654.1:31286-46732 GCA_013399055.1 Ramphastos sulfuratus
TTTTTTTTTTTTACCCTTTACCTTTTTATGTTGTTTTTAAACACCTGGTCTGCATCTGTTAATGAAAAACCCAAAAGTTGAATCCCTTGATGTACATTATTTTATCATCAACCTTTATGTATTTTAAATAATGATAATGAAAGTGAGACAAGGATCACTTTAAAACAACATCAGAAAAACTTGGATGAATTTAGTTTTGCCATATGTATGAGCAGGAGAATTCTCTGATGCAGCAGTGTTTCTGAAAGTTGAAAGTCTTTTGCAATTACTGAGAAGTTATACTAAAGCAATCAAAGAAATAGAAAAAAAAAAAAACCAACCCAACATTCATCCTAATCATCAAAATGTATTTCAAGTCACCAGCCATTGAGACAGCCTGGACATTTTTCAACATCAAGGGATATTAGAGTTGACCCTTTTGGCTTCTTAATTTAATAATTTTGTGGTGATAGTATATTCACATTCAGGTGTCTGGTAAGAGATAGCTGGTGCAGACCTGGCATTGCTCAGGCTGAGTGGATGGGATATATTCTGTCTGGGAATAAGCTGACTTTTCTTGCTGGTTATGTTTAGACTGTGCTGAAATTAAATAAACACAGTAAGTGTATATACCTAAGGTTGGGTTTTTTTGTTTAGTGGGTTTTTGTTTTTTTTTCTAGTGGTGGTTTTCTTTTTCCTAAAGAGAGGACTCCTCACATGTTTGTGGGAGATAAGCTATAATGTGCTGTTAAGATACAGTTTTTATCTCTTCTCAGCAATAAAGATGGTTTATAAACCATCTCTTTGCCATAAGGTAAGCAAAGATAATAGACCTGATTTGTGGGCAACATATGGACCCTTATAGCCATTTAAATTTTTTTTTTTTAATTTATTTATTGGATTTGCCTAAGGCCTGGGTCCTATTTGTTTACAGTTTAATCAAAAAAATGAATTTAAAAGACATCTCTTTAAATTGTGCAGTCCCCTGGTTATTAACAAAGTATAATCCAAACATCTGTGAAATTTTAAGAGAGAAAACTAGCACAGCCCTAGCTAGTTGTTGTGTTAATCATACCTTACAGAACTTCAGTATCTGCACTTCATGGAAATGTGTTATTAATGACAATTTTATAATTACTGACAAGTTTAAAAGTGGCTTCTAAAATTTAATCACTTACCTGGAATAGGAATATGGTTTTTGCTGTTACATAAACATTAAGGATGCATTTTGGCTCACTCTGGGTTATTGGGTTGTGTCATTTTTTTTTTGCTGTTTGTTGTTTTGGGGGTTTATTTGGATTTGTTGGGTTTTTTGTTTTGTTGGTTTGTTGTTTTGTTTTTTTTTTTAATGACACTTTAATATGAATAAAGTTAAATTAACATAGCTCAAAAAAACTACAAAATAGCTTAATGAGTCTACTGTCTGTCCAATGGCTGTGAGACATGACAACATCCAAACCTATGGTTCCAAAACCTTCACCCAGAAGTCTCTAGCCCTGGAGAAGCCACAAATTTCTCTCAGGAAGTGTGGCAGGGCACACTCAAGTCCCTGCCCCACCGGGGTTTGAATGGGGCACGAATCTGTTTTGCTCTCCCCACCTCTGACTCCAGGAGTTTGGAATGTGGAAAGAAGTAGGTGCCAAGTACCTTACCCCACCCCCGTGGGCTTGAACCGGGAAGAGCAAATTGTCCCTGCATAGATACATGGCAACTGGACACATTATCTAGTCAGACTTTGACTGGGACTTTGACTTGGACCCTGAGCTGGACCTTGAGGGGGACCTTGAGTCGGACCTGGCGTTGGACCTTGAGGGGCATCTGGCAGCAGGGTGAGGAGAAATCCCAGTCCCCGCTTTGGGACCGCCGCATCCTGCCTGCCTGCTGCAGGGAGCTGCCTCTGCCGCAAACCGCCGCTGTTGGTGGGCACACTGCCGAGCAGCCTGGCTGTGCCCTGTGCTGCCCCACGCTCTGTGCCCGTGGCAGCAGTGTCTGCAGTCACTTTGGGCTTTGGCAGGTTCACTCACATGGGATCCTGTGCTGCGTTGATCCACTGCTGGATTACAATTTGCAGTTGCAGACACTGCCGCAAAGGAGCCAAGGGACCAGCTCCAAATTCCTGCTCCACCACCAAGAGTAGTTCAGACGTTCCCTAGGGCTCCAGGATGCCTTTATTTGTAAGTGTGGCAAAGCTGTTTTGGGGCAAACCTTTTCCAACTTTCTGATTTTCCTGAATTCCTAAATTCCCTATAAGCATCCTTGTGAAGATCTTCCCGAATGAATTTGAACCCAATCTAACTCATTCGTATGTGGTTTATGGGCGGGGCTTTTTGGAAATAAAATAACTACAGATTTTATAATTCCTGCCTTGTTAATTCCCACAACCAATTCAGGAAGGAGTCTAAACACTGCAGTTTTCTAAGTTAGAACACAGTGTTCTGTGAGATGGCTGGACTTCCAAAAACAGGATTAGCCATTCCTTAATTTCTTTGGCCCACAGACCAGTATTTGCAATTTAATTCAATTCCATGTTGGATTTAAGTTTTAGTCCTAAAAAACTGGTTAAAAACTCAACAGTAACTCTTATGTGCTACAGCATCCATGTTTTAAATGCTGCAATCATGGTCCACGAGAGCATCTGATAGTATAACTCTAATGGAAATTAAAACTGAATCTAGTACCAGATAATAGAGTCACCCAAATCCGACCTCAGACTAAAAGTCAATGAATGATCTTAAACTATTTTCAAGATTATTCTGATTAAAGTAGCTTTGCCTTTGAAATGGACAAAATAAATTCATACAATATAGAAAAGTAGCTCAGATTAATTAAAAAAAAACACCCTGAATTTTACTTAGGAAATCTTAGTGTCACTGATGTTCATTAGGGCTTAATACAAAATATTTTTTTGGTATGAATTTTTTGTTATCTTCTAAGGGATGAGCATTTAATCTCAAGTTTTTACATTGTCTGAATTTGCCAAACAAATGAAATTTACATTATCCTCCCCTTTCCTCACTTCAAAATGAGACAACTACCTGCTTTCACACTTCCTATTTGGAATTGCTCCAGAAACCGGAGCCTGAATGCAAATTGTGATTTATATGTCTTGACAAGAATAAGACAATATGCCTCCAAAACTGTTTCCCTGCCCCCCTTTAAGATCAGTAAAAATCAAACAGCTACCTTGGTTACCAGGCCTGTAAAAAAATCCAAAAGCCTTACCTGTTATATAGAGAGGCTCTGTTTTGGCACTTTACATAAGGAGCATTTTCCCCTTTTATTTCTAGGTGCCAGTTAACTAGAAAAAAAAATTAGAATCAGTGTTGGGTTCTGAATGAAAAGAAATATTTACTCAAACTCTTGTAAGTTTTCATCAATCCTACTTCCAGAAAGCAGCGACTGAACAAGAGAGGATCATCTCACATCCATTGTTAACGAGCATTATGAAGAAGCCATTTTCCATTAACTCACTATAAGGCTTAAAAAGAGACAGCTGAAGGCACACAGGGTACCCACATCCCATCTGGTCCCTGTCTTCACAGGCACTGTGGCCACTGTGATACACATTTCCTGCAGGTAGCTCACAGAAGAGGGCAATGAGGCTTTACTACAGGTGTAGCTGGCAATACTGTCTGATTCTATGAGATTCAGCTACCCACAGATATTAAGAAGCTGTGTTCTAGTTGAGTTCTCAATGTCAAGTTCAGACTTGGCAAGATCAGTAGTTAGCAATATTATCTGATTCTNTTGTTAACGAGCATTATGAAGAAGCCATTTTCCATTAACTCACTATAAGGCTTAAAAAGAGACAGCTGAAGGCACACAGGGTACCCACATCCCATCTGGTCCCTGTCTTCACAGGCACTGTGGCCACTGTGATACACATTTCCTGCAGGTAGCTCACAGAAGAGGGTAATGAGGCTTTACTACAGGTGTAGCTGGCAATACTGTCTGATTCTATGAGATTCAGCTACCCACAGATGTTAAGGAGCTGTGTTCTAGTTGAGTTCTCAATGTCAAGTTCAGACTTGTCAAGATCAGTAGTTAGCAATATTATCTGATTCTATGAGATTCAACTACCCACAGATGTTAAGAAGCTGTGCAGTTGAGTTCTCAAAGTCGAGATCAGACTTAAAGTCTGGGATATTTAAAATAATTTAGAATCATTTAAGATGCCATGGCATTTAGGTATCTGTGAAAGGAGAAAAAAAATAGTTAAATAGTTAAAATTTCTCTTGGTAGATGTATACTGCAGCACTTGTACTTCATATTAAACTGATTCAGTTCCACATATCTTCAAACTACAAGGTGGAAAATGATAATTTGAAGATAGCAGAGCAATCAGTTTAACTCCAATTACACTGATAGTGTATCAGACAAATCAGATTTGTAAACACTTGGGGAAAACACGATGATGAATATTGGCCTGCTTTGACCATCAAGCAGAACCAGTAACGAGACAATCTAATTTCTGTCTATGATATTGTAACACTCGATATAGATGGGGAAGCAGCAGAAGTCATGCAATTTGTTTTCTGTGGAGTTTTAGCCTTGCATGGCAATCTCATTAACAAAGTAGGGAAATTTTGCATCTCTCTATACAGGAAATGCAAAACTGGCTTCACACTCATAGTTATCAACAACTCACAGAGCACAAAGATTATGAAGCGGCAGAACAGGACCTTGCATGAATGTAATGACATTTCCTTGTCCTATTCACATTTACATCACAAAGAAGATTCAGAATGTGTGAGTTAGGAAACTTCATACAAACCATAGAACTTTCTTGAACTGAGCATTAAACTTGAGTTTTAGAATAAACAGATAAAATTAATATTAATAAATAGCCAATCCATGTAATATTAGCTCACAAATTCTACAGGGGCTCAGAAATGAAATTTCTGAAATGTAGTAAGAAGTCTAATAATTTTTAAAAGTGTTTCACAGAAATGAATATAGATAGTTTTAAAAGGTATTGTTAGGTCTTGACATAGCAAAGGACCAACACAAGGTACTGACATAGCAAAGAACCAACACAAGGTATTGATATAGCAGAGCAAAGGACCAAAACATCTGGCTTCCATGCTGGAAGACAAAGAGCAAAACTAAAAAGAACTCATAGTGAATGCATTATACATGAGAAAGTCAGCATAATTTCTGAAAATGAAATTTTGGGTCTCACAGAGCTGCCAGAGATCTTTTAAGGACTATTTAACATATGCATAAGTAGAGAATGTTATCACAAGCTGAACAAGAATCAAGAGAATAGCGCTGTATTGTGAGAAACAAAATGCCAAACTGGAGCAACAACTGTAAGAGTGATATAATTCTGATTTCCTTTGGCACTGGTAACATCTCAATATTATATGTAGTTTCGGTGTGATGTACTTGAAATAAATAACAACAAAAAAACAAGCAAACTTCTTAGATGGATTCTTTAGGAAAGAAGAGGAAGAAAAGATCCTAGAAGCATAAATGATAGGAAATGACTGAAAGATGCAACCTTGTTTAGCCAATAAAGACAAAGATTTTCTTTGGCACTGGTACCATCTCAATATTATATGTAGTTTTGTTGTGATATACTTGAAAAAAAAAAAAACAAAAGCAAAAAACCAAGCAAACTTCTTAGACGGATTCTTCAGGAAAGAAGAGGAGGGAAAGAAGAGAAAGAAAAGATCCTAGAAGCAAAAATGATAGGAAATGACTGAAAGATGCAACCTTGTTTAGTCAGTAAAGACATAGCAGAGGTTAGGCAAACTGGTAGCTCTTAAAAATCAAAAAGGTCATGTAGAAATAATAAAAGTTATTTAATTCTCCATGTCCAGAGCTAGTAGATTCATTGATAATGGATTTAAATTTCTGGGAAAGCAGAGACAAAGTATTGTGAAACTTTAACTAAACTCCAGATGCTAATCTCTTGGTGTAGCATTTACCATTAAACAGAAAGAGGTGAATGGACATCTGTCAGGAGTGTCATGAAATAGAAGAGTGCAAAGAACAACAGGGCTTAGAAAACCCTTCCCAGATCAATTTTCTATTATTCAATAATTATATCCAGATGTTTCATGTTCTGTTTCAGGAATTTTAATCTAAGCATCTAATCTCAATAATTGCACAGTAGTTCAGTTATGACTTTAATAATTTAAACAAAATGCTTGTTTCATCATAGGAAAGCACTGATCCAGTGCTCCTTGGGAATTGCTATGGTATTTTATTCTTCAAAGGCTAGTCTGGGCAACATTTATTCCAGGCCATCACAATTCCAAAGCTCTAGTTAATGTCATATCTGTTCTCACTTAAGAGTTTGAAATGAATGGTAGGCAATTTCCCCACCTATAACCTTGAATTAATCATAGAATCATAGAATGGTAGGATTGGAAGGGACCTCAAAGATCATCTAGTTCCAATTGCCTGCCATAAGCAGGGACACCTCCCAACAGCACAGGTCACTCAAGGCCTTGTCCAACCTGGCCTTGAACACCTCCAGGGAGGAAGCAGCCACAACCTCCCTGGGCAACATGTGCCAGTGTCATTAAGTATGTTTTTTTCAATTTACAGGTTGGTATCAAATGCAAAGTTTTGTATCTGGGCCCCTCCATTTAAGAAGGACATTGAGGTACTTGAGCGTGTCCAGAGANGTGTGATACATTTTACATTGGAATGCACACATTCAGTAATAAAATGGGGAAGAGAGCACCTTACTACTAAAAGTGGCCAAGAGATGTTAACAGGCAATTCTAGAACAGGTGACTTTTCATTTCCAAAGAATTAAAAAAATACTCTGATCCATAATTCAACAGGAAGTATGTAAAAACTCATTACAGGTGAATAAGCTTCAGGAAGAAAAAAAATTACTTGGGGAGGAAAGCCCTCCAGTATCCCAAGAAATTACAGATTGAAGAGTTCCTAAGGAAAGGTTTATGCTAACAAAAGAAAAGCAAACAAGCTCGGGGTGGCTTATAGAGAATATCTGATTGTCCACGAGGAAGCGCTCAGAAAGTAGTTATGCAGTAACATGGAGACCTATCTTAAATGAGAAATAGTCCAACTGAATACTGGTAACAAACAGAAAAATCTGATAGTGTAATTCATTAAAATGGTGTCCTTTTGTTACCAGTCCTTTATAGACATTTGTAGCATTACTGTATAAAGGTTTAAATAGCTTTTATTGGTGCTTTACTGTATAAAATACTTACAGAATCATAGAATGGTTTAGGTTGGAGGGGACCTCAAAGATCATCCAGTTCCANCCAGGTGCAAGACCTTGCACCTGGCCTTGTCGAATGTCATGAGGTTGGCCTGGGCACACCTCTGCAGCCTGTCCAGGTCCCTCTGGATGGATCCCTGCCTAATGACTGGGATTCCCTCACTGACACAATTACTGGGAAGACAGAAGTGTTATAGGGTGAGGATCAGCTCTGCTGACTACCAGAGCCAGAAGATTTTGTGTCACAAAAGAAACTCCTGTAAAAGAACTTCTCTTAATGTGGCATTATAAGCAAAACCTATAAAAGAAATGCTTCATGGAAAATTGTGTCTATATAAAGAGGTACCTCAAAGATGAGAGGCCTTGTCTGAGACAGACCTATAAATTTTTAGACACATTTGAAACTTTTACATCTAGCATATTGCTGTTCTCATTTAAAGTAAAAAAATGTCCCCAAGGTGTTCATTAAACAATCCTAACAGGCAGGGTGAAGTTAAGACTGCTGAGGCTTCTGTGACCAGACCAGAACTATATTTGCTTCCAGGCAAATCCCACTAAGTTCCTTCTCTCAGGTGGTTTCATAATTGTTTTGAATCATTGTTGTGGGTGCACATATGGATTAGGCTGGGTGGAGAAAAATAGTGTTTGGTGAGAAATTTTGCTACCCCATATCTTAAAGCAAATGCTTTGTCTTTTCAAGGTCTTGCAATGACAGGACAATTGGCAATGGGTTTAACCTTGGAAGAGTGGAGAATTAAACTGGATGTTAGGAGGAAGTTCTTTCCAGTGAGGGTGGTGAGACACTGGCACAGGTTGCCCAGGGAGGTTGTGGAGCACAGAAGCACCCAACGTGATCAAAGATCAAAGATCACGTTGGGGGCTTCTGTGCTCCACAACCTCCTTGGAGGTGTTCAAGGCCAGGTTGGACGAGACCTTGAGTGACCTGTACTAGTGGGAGGTGTCCCTGCCTATGGCAGAGGGTTGGAACTAGATGATCTTTGAGGTCCCTTCCTACCTTACCATTCTATGAGTCTATGATTCTATGATTCAGATGACAATTGAAAACACAACTTTCATCATCTTTTAAAGAGTTGCAAAATGGTGATGTTTATCTCCCATTGTCCAGAAAGAAATTGTTTAATAGATATTTCCTCAAGTGCTTAAAGCTGTATTGAAAATAGATGCACCCTAAAAGATTGCAGTGGCAGAATGGTATTACCTCTTTTACTCTCTGTCTACTACAGTGCATTTAAGGAATCTGCGTTTCATCAGTTCCTGCACCCACACAGAAATAAAAAAGTAAATCTTCAGACCTCAATGAATATTTTTTTTTTTTATGAAGTAGCAGTAGATTGAAGAGGGAACTTCATAAATTCAGAGTGTGATGTGGTAATTTAAAATTTACATTGCATTTGATGAAATGAACTATGATCCAAGGACCTGGAAGATGTTGTACAGCCGGAAGAGTTGCAAGAACTCTTTTGAAGTGGAACACTTGGTGCTACTCTTAGACTTGGAAAACTACTTTTGCATGTAAATTTTTTCAGAGGGACATAATTAGCAAGCTGAACAGATTAATGACTCTACTTGTAGTGTCAGTAAATTGCACAAACTGCACAAATTAATAGTTTGGAAGTCTGTTGCAGATGTAAAGATGTCATAAACATGCTTTTTTATGAAAGGTGAGATATTGCAAGACCCTCTTCTGTGACATATTCAGATTGAGGCACAAATTAAATAGCATTTGAGACACGGTATGAACATTTTGAAAATTCATTTTCCATATGACTTTACAAAGACTGAGCAGAGCAACTACATTTGATTTATTTTGTGGGGTTTTTTTTCCCAGGTAAATAATTTACTGGTAACTTTGAATTGATTCAGCCAAATTTAGAAGTATCTGTGCAAAAAAGGTTTTAAATTCTCTCTAGTTATTAAAAGCTGCATAGCAAAAAGAAGACAAGAATCAGGTTAAATGTTGTTGGTTTGTTTGGTTTTTTTTAAATTTTGCTTAGCTCTATACTTATTTTGGACATTTCATATCTCAGTTCTTACAATAAATGTGGCAACATTTCATTGAATCAGCTTATTCCATCCCAGATCAAGACAGTCCAAGCTTTCTGATGCAGTATAGTAGATATAAATTGCAATTTTGTTCCTTAAAACTGTGTGCAGTTCTGGAGCCCCCAGCACAGGAAGGACATGGAACTGTTGGAGCAGGTCCAGAGGAGGCCACGAAGATGCTCAGAGGGCTGGAGCAGCTCTGCTATGAGGACAGGCTGAGAGAGTTGTGGCTCTGCAGCCTGGAGAAGAGAAGGCTTCCAGGAGACCTTAGAGTAGCCTTCCAGGATTTTAAGGGGACTACAGGAAGGCTGGGGAGGGACTATTGACAAGGCCTTGCAATGACAGGACAAGGGGCAATGGGTTTGAACTGTCAGAGGGGAGTTGGACAAGGCCTTGAGTGACCTGTACTAGTGGGAGGTGTCCCTGCCTATGGCAGGGGGTTGGAACTAGATGATCTTTGAGGTCCCTTCCAACCTTACCATTCTATGATTCTATATTCCAAGGACAGAGAAGTATTATAGGTCTACCTGTTTCTCTGAATGCTTCTGTTCATTCCTCTTCCTCCTTTTTGTTGCTTTTAATTAATTCTAATTCTGTAGAATCTGTAAGTGAACATACCATAGAATTCTTCCCCCAAAATGTACGTCAAGTTGCTGCAGAGTTCCTGTTCAGGGATCTCCCTCCACAATAAAATGGTTGCACAGGCAAGTAATGAAACTGCTCCATGAATTTGTTTCCTATGGTCCATATCATTCTTCATTCTTCTCTTCTCTCCTTTTTCACTTCCCTTTCCAACATCTCTTCTTTTGGCTCGGGGCTCACTTCTGGTGGAATCTCTCTGTTGTGCCTGCACAACACTGTCAACTCTTTCCATATTACCCCCACTTAAACTGTTTGCATATTAGGCAGATGTGTGCAACAGAGAAAGAGTCGTGATGCAGTGATGTAATGCTGATACAGTGCAGGGCTATGGGCTGCTCAGATGCTCTGGAGCTTCCCATCTGGAGTCCTGTGTGCAGTTCTGGAGCCTCCAGTACAGGAAGGACATGGAACTGTTGGAGCGCATCCAGAGGAGGCCATGAAGATGCTGAGAGGGCTGCAGCAGCTCTGCTCTGAGGACAGGTTGGAGAAGAGAAGGCTTCCAGGAGACCTTAGAGTAGCCTTCCAGTATCTGAAGGGGGCCTACAGGAAAGCTGGGGAGGGACTATTGACAAGGTCTTGCAATGCCAGGACAAGGGGCAATGGGTTTGAACTGGCAGAGGGGAGATTTAGACTGGATGTTAGGAGGAAGTTGTTTGCAGTGAGGGTGGTGAGACACTGGCACAGGTTGCCCAGGGAGGTTGTGGCTGCTCCCTCCCTGGAGGTGTTCAAGGCCAGGTTGGACGAGACCTTGAGTGACCTGTACTAGTGGGAGGTGTCCCTGCCTATGGCAGGGGGTTGGAACTAGATGATCCTTGAGGTCCCTGCCAACCTTACCATTCTCTGATTCTATGATTCCATAATTCTTTGTCTGGGTTTTCCTGAGAGCAGGAATCTGCAGACTCTTTGCAATCCATCCATCAGCAATTTTAAGACATTTCAGAGACTCTGTCTCTGAGACCCTCTGAGAACTTTTATTCTCCTACTTGCTCAAAACAACCTACAAATTAAAACAAACCCACAACGTAAAACAAACAAAACCCAATCCAGCCCAGACAGATGTGATTGACAATCTGACAAGGAAAAAAAAAAGTGCACAAACTGTATGTTTTATAAATAAAGCAATACTAAAAAAATGTGAAGTCATGCTGCAAGAAAATAATATAAGAAATTATAGTAGGGCAGATGAATAGGGAACAGCAACATATTACTATGATAAAAGAGTAACAAAATTAAACACATTTCAGAGTTGTGATTTAGAAAAAAACATGGTGATTGCATAAGGTCCACTCAGGGACAAAGTCAAAAAGTTATAAAACCAGAAAAGACAAGACTAAAATGAAGAAGTAATATCAGAGAGTGCAATTCAATCAGTGCATCACCTGTTAAAGCACTATGAGATAGAAAGTGTTCATGAAAACCTTTTTGCATTTAAAATTATGCCTCTGCAGAGAAACATCATAGCCCGTGCTTTGGCATGAGTTAAGCAAAACAGATATGCCAAAAAAAGTAAGATTTAAATGTAGGTTTTAATTAAGTCATGCTTTAAGGGACCTCTCAACAAAAGCCTTGATTCAAGGCTTTGCTGAAAGCCTCTTTACTATGCTATATTGAGTTGTACAGCATTAAATGCAAGGCCACTTTCTCTGCTTCTGTTTACATTTGTGTTTTTCTTTTAAAACTTATTTAAACTTCAAACTAACAACACCACAAATTATGTTAAAATTAAAATAAAAAAAAAATCTATGTGTGTTTTATAGAATCATAGAATGGTGAGGTTGGAAGGGACTTCAAAGATCATCTAGTTCCAACCCCCTGCCATAGGCAGGGACACTTCCCACTAGTACAGGT
This sequence comes from Ramphastos sulfuratus, assembly GCA_013399055.1. Classification (NCBI taxonomy): domain Eukaryota; kingdom Metazoa; phylum Chordata; class Aves; order Piciformes; family Ramphastidae; genus Ramphastos; species Ramphastos sulfuratus. The sequence continues at coordinate 43,027 of WBNM01039654.1, forward strand.
CACTCAGGGTCTCCCCAACTCCCTGAGCCCCAACTCTCTCAGCCTGTCCTCATAGGAGAGCTGCTGCAGCCCTCTGAGCATCTTTGTGGCCCTCCTCTGAAGATGATAACACATCTCCCACATATGAACTCTATGAATGCAATGCAGAAGGGAAATTATGGAACTGTTGAAAGGAAAACATTGCTAATAAAAAGATTTTTTCTTTGGAATGCTATGCCATAACATAGCTGAAAACTAAGCAAAGCTTTAGAAAATAAACCACAAAAGATCCTTGTCAGAAAAATCATCAGAATTATCTGATGGTGTGAATAAGCTTATCTGGATAGAGAGGAAGAGCACAGAGGTGTGACTCTTTCACTAGTTAAACCAGAATTTTTCCAGCTTAAAAATCCTATTTTTGTATCACATCTGGGCTGGAAAAGCAAGTCACATTGAAGAATAGAAGAGAAAAGGCTGATGAAGGACATCAGATGAACAATCATCAGAGGCAAAGCAACGTACTCAGGAGATTGTTTTTGCTATATTAAAAGTCTGGTTTGAAAACAGAATTGTTTTGTTTGATCATTTGAGGAATGAAAGTAACACTGGTAGGCTTTTCTATCTAATGATATTGGCTTTTTTGTTTTTTTTTCCTTTAACTTTTTGGGGAAAAAAAAAGGAAATCAACAGACAGAATTTTAGAGCTGAAGTACAAATATACCTTCAGCTATGTTAGCTGTTTGAAAATCCAACAGAAAATAGATACTATGAAAGCTTGCTCATTTCAGCACTGCCTATTCAGTGATGTTTTATTCAACAGCAGAAAGTCTGTGAATAAGCAGCAATAATGTAATAATGTATAAAATGCTTTCTTTTGAGACAATGGGGTTTTCTCCTTTAAGAGAGGAAATATTTAGTTGTAAAGGTTAGTTGCTTTTAACCACCTGACAACCTTTAATTGGATTAAAACAAAGCCTATTATCCCACTATACATTTACAAATACATCAACCAGACACACTTGACTCTGAGGTAGACAAGGTATAATTAAATGTATACTAAACAAGAAAGAGATAAGGGAAAGATTGCCTTTCAAAAAAAAAAAAAGAAGAACAGAATAAATCTTGTCATGGAGGACGTCCTTGATTTAAGTAATAGGAATTAGGCTATACCATTCTAGTAAACCTACTAAGTATAGTATTTAAGTAATAAAAATATGGAAAGTGCCCGTGGAAAAATATGGAAAGCAACAGATACTTACTGAAGCATATCATTTAAATATTTTATCACTACCTTTAATATGTGTAGAATTGCCCTTGACTTTCAGTTCAATTTCAGATCCTTGTGACTTTACAAGAATGAGGGATTGGCATATAAAACACAACCACACAGAAGTGTTGGAGCGGGTCCAGAGAGGGCCACNTCCCTCCCTGGAGGTGTTCAAGGCCAGGTTGGAGGAGGCCTTGAGTGACCTGTACTAGTGGGAGGTGTCCCAGGCAGGGGGTTGGAACTAGATGATCCTTGAGGTCTCCTTCCAACCTTACCATTCTCTGATTCTAAGTGTGCTTCTTAGAGAAGCATTGAGTGATTTGGAATATCTGCCCTCTTAGGAATAAGCAATCATTCACTACATTTTTCATTTGCAGCTCACTGTCTTAATACAAGACTTAAGGGGCCATGAAGATGCTCAGAGGGTTGGAGCAGCTCTGTTATGAGGACAGACTGAGCGAGTTGGGGCTCTGCAGCCTGGAGAAGAAGGATCCTGAGGGAGAGTGGAAGCATAAGCACAACACCAGAAAAAGGGTTAGCAGATAAGAAACATTTGATACAATACTAAGTATTATTGAGGGAGGTTTCTTGGCTCTGGTTTGGACTGGATTTTTTGGTATGGTCTTATCCATAATAAGTTACTTATTTTCTTATTTTTTTCTGTTACATTTAGATGTTGGCTAACTATCTAATTAGACTGTTAAGATTTCAATTATACTAATAATGAACTTCTGGTTTCACCTATAATCATAATTTCATTTTCACTTGCATGTTTTTTAAGAGCAGTGTGGACATTGTGATGATCTAATTCCATTGTATTTTGTGCATCTTTATTGAAATCCATATACTAAAGAAAGCTCTTTGTTAAAATAATAAAGTATATTATTATCTCCTACTAAGATGCCTCTAGGTGCATCTACTGTTTTCAGTAGAGGTCTCAGATAATAAAACAATTCCCTGCTTTTACAGAGTGCTTATCCAAAGTAGGTCAGTAAAAGATTTATCAGTTGTTCCATTGTAAGCAAAAATCAGCAGGCACTCAAGCTCTGTATCATTAGCATGTTGGTCTCAGAATTTCTATTTTCTATGCATTAGATGACACTGACTGTTAGACATTTATTAATCTACATAAGAAACTCTGATGGACCTAAGATTCCACAGTTGTTATAATCTGACAGCGGATTTAGCATTTATTTTTTGGCTAAATATGTTCCCAAGGATTCAAGATTTGGTCCAGAACTTGTTGAAGCTGTTAGAATAATTTCCTGTGAAGTCTGTAAAGGCATCCAAAGACCATTCCAGCCATTTTAAACTCCCATGGAATCCACATTTGGCTAATATCTTTAACACTGCACTTGGGGAATGATTTAATGGCCGTGGTGACGTTCAGTTGGCAGTTGGACTTCACAGCCTTAAAGGTCAATTAAAAATAAAATAAAATAAAATAAAATAAAATTAAATTAAATTAAATTAAATTAAATTAAATTAAATTAAATTAAATAAAATAAAATGAAATAAAATGAAATATTTTTTTTAAAATTTAAAATAATTATTCAATGATTCTATGATTCTAAATAAAGAGATGCATTCAAGTGACTCTTAAATGTTGTGGTTCTCAAATTAAAAATATGAATGTACATTGTTCTATAATATATAAAAGCTGGAGTTTTAGTTCTGCATTAACCCTAGGTTCTAAAATTTGTGAGGGTTTGTCAGTTTAATTAATGGTCCCAACAATTTTCCAAGAATGTAGTGCATGTGGTTAACAAATAGAAACTGAAGAATATTGAACTAAACTCACAAACCAGTCCCTTCTATGCCACATAAGCTGCCCAAAGGACTCATAAACACACTAGAGGTCATTCAGCAAGGATCCACTTGCTAATGATATATGTGCATTAGATTGGATGTTAGAGATAAATGGAGCAAGTAGTCTGGCAAAGAGGAGACTGACACGTGGATAATCCACCACTTGAAATCCTCCTACTTCCTAACACCTGCTGAAGGCTTTGTTTTAACCATGAAAGTGGAACTTGGTTCACCATGAGAGGACTGAGAGAACTTATCTTATTTTATCATAGAATCATAGAATGGTAAGAAGGGACCTCAAAGATCATCTAGTTCCAATACCCTGCCATAGGCAGGGACAACTCCCATTAGTACAGGTCACTCAAGGCCTCATCCAACCTGGCCTTGAACATCTCCAGGGAGTTCCTGGAGCACAGAAACACCCAACGTGATCGAAGATCACATTCTGTGCTTCCGTGCTCCACAACCTCCCTGGGCAACCTGTGCCAGTGTCTCACCACCCTCACTGCAAACAACTTCCTCCTAACATCCAGTTTCAATCTCCCCTCTGCCAGTTCAAACCCATTGCCCCTTGTCCTGGCATTGCAAGGCCTTGTCAATAGTCCCTCCCCAGCCTTCCTGTAGCCCCCTTCAGATACTGGAAGGCTACTC
>WBNM01039655.1:9353-42782 GCA_013399055.1 Ramphastos sulfuratus
CTCCCTGCTCCTGCTGGCCACACTATTCCTGATGCAGGCCAGGATGCCATTGGCCTTCTTGGCCACCTGGGCACACTGCTGGCTCATGTTTAGGCGGGTGTCAATCAGCACCCCCAGATCCCTTTCTGTTTGGTTGCTCTCCAGCCACTCTGACCCCAGCCTGTAGCTCTGCATGGGGTTGTTGTGGCCAAGTGCAGCCCCCGGCACTTGGATTTGTTGAAAGCCATCCCATTGGACTCTCCCCATCTGTCTAGGCACTCGAGGTTCACGTGCTAAGTATCCTTTAGGGCAAACATTCCTGGTATTTCCCTGCTAAGCTCTTCTGCCTCGTGGGTTGTTTTATATTCCCAGCTGCAAAAGTGTACAGGAGAATCTGCTCAGTGCACTCTGGGGATGCTGTGCCTTCTCTACGGTCACATTATACTGTGGTCACATTATACATGGGTTCAAGCTCTTCTGTAGAGAGCACAGTCTCTTTCTATTCATCTGCAAAGCACTGCAGGAACCTAGAGCTACGTATAGGTAATAAATCATAATGAAATACTACTGAGAATAAAGCATAACAACATGTTTGGAATGTATAAAATCAAGAGTGGTGGAAGCCAGAAGGAAAACCAGGTCACTTCCATCCAGAGACTGTTTTTTTTCTTCCTCAGGAACAGTAAAATGAAACTGTTCTGCATCTGATAACTAGGAATGTGTGTGAGATACATACACAAAAAGGCTTGCAGAAAGAGGTTTTCTAGATGGTAATATATGTGCAGTGCTGAACTTGTGTTTGTGACACTTCTTCAGAGCTGGTTCAGCCAATCTGATTCCAGTGGCAAACACAAACTAAGATGTAAGAAGAAACATTTTTTGATAAATTGGTGAAGCCTTAGCAGCAAAATACTAACATATTTAGCATCAAAGAGACTTTCCATTAAATAAGGAGATGACAAACTAACTTAAACTGTTTATCCTAGAGTAATACAGACTACCTCAGGCTGATAGCACAATTCTGGAACTGCTGGCAGCTCGGAGAAGCCAAGGAAGTTAGAGTCCTCCTGAAATCCCACTGCATAATTTGGAATTACTTTACTTCTTTGTTTTCGGCATTTACATGTACACCTGCTCCCTGAAGACCAAGCACCTGTGGCTCAAGGCTGTTGAATTCCACCAATGTCAGTGCAGTTAGTCTCCTTACATCAGTATTGAACTCGGTCCAAAGGCCCCAGCTGTGTTCCTGGATTGGAAATGTACCTTTCCACATGTGTGAGAGAGAACCTTTGGGAAAGCTGCTTTAAGAGGGCTGCAGTTTTTAATTTTAGATGAAAGGAGAAAGGCACCAGGCAGTGAGGGTGCATTTGCTTATGGTCATTCAGTAAACTGGTAAGAGGAAAAAGGAATACATGGTTAATGAAAGTGTACCTCTCTGGAGCTGAAGCACAGCAGAGGAAAGCACCAGTACAATTAGCACTGTCAACACTGTCTAATTTTGAGTGCCAGCAACCACTGGTGCAATAAACATTTTCTCTGTAAAATGAGAGATGCATATGCCAGCCCAAATGTAAAAGTGCAGTAAAAGTCAGAGTATTCTCAAAGGAATTACAGAATATAATAAAAACAAGCTGTAAACAGTAGCCTGAAAGTCTCAGATCAAGAGTTACATCTACAGGAAAAAGAGTTATTTTTCCTCCTTAAATGAATCAGGCTTTTGAATTGAAGTACAGAGTTTTCTCTTTCCTTTCTGCTGACCCATTTTGTTATGTGGGTTAGGCTTTGCCTGCAGGGACACAGACCGTCTAATGCAATTCACTGGACAAACTCACCAGATCAGGCTTGAACTCTTAGTACACATGAATGACAGAGAGAAAAGGTTTAGTATTTTGCTCCAAAAGAGATACAGATTTTTAATTTCAGAAGCAGTCCACCACTGGGAAGAAAAATTGAGCTTGCTACTGTCCATGCATGTTTTTTAGCTTTTATCTAAGGGTAATTTTGTACTTTGATTCAGTAGTTAGTGGATTAGGAAAAGAAAGTCATGCTGCCTTTTTTTTTTTTTTTCCATCTCAAATCCAGGGTCTTACACAAAACATTTGGGACTTATGTTCTATGTATTTTATGAAATGTGAGTGCCATGCCTGTTAAGGTTTTTGATACAACTGTATTTTTGCTTGTACTTTGTAATAAAATACATCAGATCAGGAACTGAGACATTGCCTGAGTTCCAAAGAATTGAGCTTTTTGGCAGTTAGATTAACAAGCCCAAATTTTGGGTAAAATTTGAACTTTTTAAATTTGCTTTTTATTGTTGTGGAAAGGCACACTCATTTTCAGAGAGAGTGTCTTCAGGTATTTCTGCAAACAAGATTATTGCAAAAAGCAGAATTCAACTAGTTACCTTCTCATAAATAAATTAATATGATAAGGTTGCATAGTATTTTATAATGATAATTGATAAATGGTGATGATTTAATTGCACTTCCTCTAGTAATAATTTTTAAATGCCCAAATGAAGTTCCTATGATTGGCTTGCTTCTGAGTTAGATCTCCCTGGAGCCGTCAGTCATCTCTGTTCTACATCCGGCGATAACTTGCATTAGCTGTTTTAAATAATAGAAATCAATTATAACACACAGCTGTTTAACAAAACTTCTAAATGTTGCTACAGGTCTCTGTGGGTATTTCCTGATGGCTTATAATGACATCAATTTAGCACACCTGGTAAGATCTGTGTGAGCTGGAAGTAGCTTAATTCTGCAATGACAGGAAAATTAAGGAGTATTTATGGATTACTGTTGCATTTCAGAATGGCTGCCAACTGTGATTTTAGCTTCTTTTTACAAAGAGTCAGAAATGAAGTTCCAGACATGGTATGCTCATCCCCTGAACAGTTTACCTGTAACTCAGTGTGTGCTTTTGAGAATATCCTCTGTTAGTCATTGCTCTCTGCACAAAAGAATGTCTGTCCACCTTTTTGAATTAGTAGATACTAGAAATGTACTCCAGAAGCTGTTTTCCAAGTCTGTAGCCTTTCCTGAAAGGTCCCTCAAGTTGACCTAGGATGGAATGCCAGCTTTGCATCCAGCACACCAGGATGGCTCTTCAGGATGCCATCCCTGTTGTTTTTCCTGACTGCACTTGTTTTCAAAAGTACTTGTTAAGCTAGTTCTATATATCAGCCTTAAGAGCAATTAAGAGACCTAAATGTTTGGAAAAGACTTTGTGCGGTTGAAACCAGATACACTGGACTGAGAGAAGTTGCAAAGAGGACAGATAGAAAGATAACACTAAGGGTCCAAGAGAGGTTTCAGTTAATAGTGGAAAACAAAAGCCAAGACACATTCTGCAAAATCTCCAGCAGGGATATCCAACTAAAAGAAAGTTACAGTAAATGGGAAGAAAAGTCTAGTCTAAAAAATTATGGTGTCATTATGTTAATGGGTGGCAGCAAGAAGGACATGTATTTCTCTCACATCTACTGTGCTATTCAGCAGGCAAGTCCAGTACAGTTTAAGTAAATACATAGTGGCGTTGCGTAAAACAGCTCAAACATAATGGTCCTTCTTTGTGTAACTGAACAGCAGATCCACCGTGTTATAATCTGGATATAATATACTAGAGGCATAGTTAAATTGGCATCAGTCCAGAAGTGCCATGGTCAAATGCTCAGTGGTGAGGCAGTCTGAAAAGGAAAAAACACAAGAATAGGAAAAAGATTCAAACACAAAGAACAGAGAATAGAGACTAGAGATGAAACAAAGAGAGATAAATATTTGTAAAATTTATTTTATTATTATATATTTTAAAATTATTACTAGGGTTATGATTATTATTAAAGTGAACAAACATTATTTTAGTGCAAACATACATACAGTTCCCTGAACATACATGCCCAAGTCCATTTTTTATTCTTATCACTTGTGCAAGTGCATGTCTTAATTATTTTTTCTAGTGTGGAAACAAATTAGCAACAGTTTTAAAAACTCAGAATAAACTTGATCACAGTCAATACCAACTATCACTAAAAATTTTGTTCTCAACAGTGTGATTTTTGTCATAAAGCCTGACCTTCCCCTGAGAAAACAAAGTCATAAACACAATCAAGTAGATGTGCTAATGCTTAAACAATGCATAAAGATGCAAGAATGGAAATCAAATTACATTATTACAGGAGGCTCAACAGTTGAAAAACTGCCCAATAAAGCAAGAATGAAAGCTTGGAGAGGTGAAGATATGGCAGAAATACTCAGAAATCCAAATCTGTCAGCACTGTGAAGGATTGTGGAAGTTACAGAACACATGTCCATACGTTAGTCCCACCCTATTTAACCACAGCTGTTCAAACACAGTTACTTCAGAGCTCTGTGTTTAGGGCAGTCCCCCTCAGCCACAGGAGAGGACACGTTTCATGTGTGATACCTTGGTTCTGGATTTGCCAACTATAAATCAGCATTTTGCATTTAGCACTTCGTTGTATGTCCAGAAAAAGACATTAAAGGGTTCTGATAGTAACTGTAGATGCAGCAGTTTGTGGAGACAGTGCAAATCTAAGGTTCAGGATTCTGTTAAAGTAGATCTTCTGCCAGTCTGGAATTCTGCTTCCAGAGGGGAGCAAAAACCTTCAGGATTCAAGAATGAGAGTTTCCTGTGGTTGCTTTGATTGTGTTATTCTGTCACTGTGTCTTCTCAAAAAAAAAAATCTCTTTCATGAGCCTCTCCTTCATGGTGCTGCAGAAAAGATAATTCTGAAGGTCTAACTTAGGAATGGTGATCTCTGCAATTGCACTTTCCTTTGAAGTTTATTTCTCCCTCAGTGTGTTTCTGCTGTTCTATAACCTTGAGTACGGGAGATAGTTGTGTCTGTATGTGGTGGTGCTTCGGTTCTTAACTTAGTATAACTCTTAAAATAGAAAGGTGTGCAGTATTGATACCAATGATAGTGAAGTGAGGACTGAAGGTGATTTTATTAGTTTTCTTCTACATTGCTCATGCATCATCAAGGGCAGACTGTTGACCCCTTTTTTGGAGTCCTTTATCTACAGTGAGTAAAGCTGTTTCCATCTACTAGTAGCACTTCTGGACAAAACCGGATGAATTAGCAACTCTGTCCAACAGAGTACTGATTTTAAGTTTCAAAACAGTGATAAAGAATTCTGTGTCCATTTTTGTTTGTTTGTTTGGTCATTTGGTTTGGGTTTTGTGTTTTGCTTTTTTAGTGTTTATTCCTCAATTTCATCTGAACAAGATGATTTTGTTCTGTTACTTGATACTTAGCAGGTAGTCGTAATATAATTTCTGTTATACATCCATTGTGTTACATAAAAAGTAGTCAACCAAACCTAAACTACCCAAATAACCACACAGAACTGCAGTATTTCTATATTAATCCAGAGTCTGTGCTTTGCCGGTATGTAGTTAAGAATCTGAGAGACATATTCTTTATAGTACTTCAGTAATCCTGTTCTTTACATCACTTAATTTATAGCCAGATTATCAGAAAAATCAGTAAATATTATTTCTAAAATATCAGGGGTGTTAATGGTATGATTTTTAAAAAGCAGAAAGATACCAAACCGAAAAGAACGCATTGATGTGGTGTTGTAGAGGCATGTCTTGCTGAAACTGTGGTAGGGAGGATTTAAATCATTATGGCTCAGTCATCTTGAAAAATGTGTGTGTAGGTAGCTATTCTTAGACATACAAATCTTTCTTGCCATATTGTGGGATTTTGCTAAGTGGGGGAGGCTGTATACAGTATATCTTAACAGAAGGTTGCTGTGATTGCTCTGAAATCATTTGAGTCGTATCAACAGTTGCTATGGATCTCCTGCTAATATTTTTGGAAAATTATTAGTACACCTTCCTGATGAAAGAGAGTGTCACCAATATGGACTAGGAGGCTGTTTTGCAGGGAAAAATCTTTAGAATGGGAAAGCTGGGCTGAGAGTATTTGTTTTCAAATAAAATTTTCTGAGGTGTGTTGAACTTCTGTGGAAGTATTGTACAAGGTAGCAGGTAGGCTTTATTTTAAAAGTAAGAATTAATTAATAATGTGTGCCAGCCTTACAGTTTAATTATATTTTTCCCAGTAAGACTACAGGCATTAACTTAGTCCAGCTAATTTCACAGAATGAAAAGACCAAAGAGCGAGCTAATACTAAATGGTGTAGAGTAGGTACAGAAGCCTAATGGATAATTTACATGCAGAGACAAAAAGCAGTAGGAGGATACTAACCTATTTGCGGCGCACAATTCAGGACAAATCCTCAAGTCCTGGCACTATTGTTGCTGTAGTTCATCAGTTACTCTGAAGTGAAGACTCAATAACAATTTCCATACAGGTGTGCAATTAATTGAATGAATTATACTAGTAGCAGTATTGATTCTATTGATTATTTTCTGCTTCTGTAGAAAAGTACTTTCAGTGCTACACACTTGCATTTACAGATCATTGGGTAGCAGTGGCTTTGCTGCCACAGAGCTACCCAAGGAGAGATTTGTGGCAAAAGCTGTAATAGTATGTTCCCTCTGTAGTAGGGCATTTCTCCTTGTAGGGTGAGGAAGGTTGCCCTTCTGTCTTCTCTGCCATAATCTTTAACAGTTCATTACTAGAGTGAAACTAGCAACTGAACATTACAGCTCACAGAATGTTTTAATGAAAATTTCTGAAATATGTAATAACATTGATTGAACAATGCAAAAGAAGTTCGATACTAGCTATGACACAACTCCATTTGAAAGGCAGCTGGTGTGGTCACAAGGCATCAAAAACTTTTGTAACTTTATCTTTTCATTTTATGCAGGAAGGGCTTTTTGTCAAGTCCCTTGACAGATTATTTTTTAATCTTTTATATATTTTAAAATAATAATTGAACGAAACAAAACAAAACCATTTTAAGTGCCATTTAAATGGAAGTTGGATACCCATGTTAACAGCAATATATACCGAAACACCTGTGTTCTTGAGTTGTGGAAACAGATGGTATCAGTAATTCAAAAGCATTTAGGCTTATTCATGAGACTGCTTGTCCATAAATGGATGCAAAACTAACCAGGAAAGAATGTGTCCTCCATCATCCTTAATACAGCAGACATGCTGGAGCAGTACAAGGGGAGTAAGCCACAGAAAGAGGCCAGACTTCTATTCTCCTAATATAGTTTTTCCAACTGCTGCTTTTGAAAATAGGATACATTCTTAGATGGGCTAGTAGTCCAATCCAGTCAAGAACTTACATTTTTTAGGCAGTACAAGGGTCAGAAAAGAAAGTGTAAACTCATCCAAGGAGATTAATTTGCTCTGTGTAGTCAGACTTGTCTGCGAAGCTGGATTGCAAAGGCTCACAAAACATGGTGAGAGCTCCTGAAGTTGAAAGTCAGCCAGAGTCCTTTTTGGCTTCTCTTTTTGCATATTGTATTTCTGACTGCATAGCAGCCTGATTCAATAATAAGTAGAGAGACCACCCAACCCCACCCTGCAGAGTGGGAGCTAAGGCTCCTGTAGAAATGATTGGTTCAAACTTACATAAGCTGTAGCTCTTCTGTCCTCTCCAAAGAGAACTTGGTGTTTCAGTCCTGTGTTGGCCAAGACATTGATATTATCAAAAGTTACCAAACTTCAAAGAGCAATTTTACCAAAGCGTTTTGCTGCAGTCCTGAGGTGGGCATTTCAACCTTGCAGAAGAGTGTCTTCTCCTTTTGATGTTTTCTGTTGCCCACCTTTGTCATGACAGCATTCTCTGCTGTGGTGATTGCTAATCCCTCTTGACTCTACCATGCTGCATATAGACATCCATCAAACTTTTGACAGAACTAAGTAATGGAAAGTTTGTAGCCTTTTATTGAGTCTGTCATTATGAGAACTGCCATGAGTATTGACCATCTTACAGTGTCTGTGTAAGAACACTGGATCTTCAGTTTCAATAGTGATTCATAGGAGTTGGTCCAACAAATTTCAAGTGATGACCTGAGTGCCAGGTCATCCTGAGTGCCATCTTGTGGCACTTACAAGACAACCAGGCAATCAGACCCAGTCAGCATGGGTTTATGTAAGGCAGGTCCTATCTGACTAATCTGATCTCCTACAATTAGGTGACCTGCCTAGTGGATGAGGTAAGTGCCACAGACATTGGTTACCTGGACTTCAGTAAAGCATTCGACACTGTCTGCTACAGCATTCTGCTTCAGAAACTCATGGCATGAGGCTTGGATAAGTGCATACTGCACTGGATATAAAAACTGGCTGGATGGCTGAACCCAAAGAGCATTGGTGAATGGAGATAAATCTGGTGTCCTGCAGGGTTCTGTACTGGGGCCTGTCCTCTTTAATATCTTTATCAATGGTCTGAGTAAGAGAATTGATTGAGTGCACCCTCAGTAAGTTTACATATGACACCAAGCTAGGTGGCTGTTTCTATCTGCTAGAGGGTAGATAAGCTCAACAGTGGATCTGGACAGCTTAGACCTATGGGCCAAGGCTAATTATGTGAAGCTCAACAAGACCAAGTGCCAGGTCCTACACCTGGGTCACAACGACCCCACGGTAATCTGCAGACTTGGGAGTGTGTGGTTGGAAAGCTGCAACTTGGAGGGGGACGTGAGGGTACTGGTTGATAGCTGACTGAAAATGAGTCAGCACTGTGCTCAGGTTACCAAGAAGGCTAATGGTATTCTGGCTTGTATTAGAAACACAGTGGCCAGCAGGAACAGGGAGGTGATCATCCTCCTGTCCTCAGCATTGGTGAGGCTACATCTCAAGCATTGTGTTCAGTTCTGGGCCCCTCATTAGAGGAAGGACATTGAGATGCTGGAGCGTGTCCAGAGATGGACATCGAGGGTGGAGAAGGGCCTGGAGCACGTGGCCTATGAGGAGTGTCTGAGGAAGCTGGGGTTGTTCAGTCTGGAGGAGAGGAGGCTGAGGGGAGACCTCATCAGTCTCTACAACTACCTGAAGTTGTAGTTCACAGTTGTAGTTGACAGTGGAGCAAAGAGAGGGTCAGTCTGTTCTGCCTTGGTGGCAAGTGACAGGACTAGAGGAAATGGTTACAATCTGTGCCAGGGGAGGTTCAGGCTGGATGCTAGGAAATACTTCTTCACAGAGAGGTTTATCAGGCATGGGAATGGTCTGCCTAGGACAGTGGTGGAATTCCTGGAGGTGTTCAAGTGGTGCATGCACCTGGCACTTAGGGACATGGTTTAGTGTTGACACTTCAGCGCTGCGTGGAGGGTTGAACTGGATGATCCTTGAGGTGTCTTCCATCCTGACATATTTTGTGATTCTGTAATTTAAGATGTTTTGACTGGATGAGTGGAGCACAGGTATCTGAGGGTACAGGGAAGGATAAGGAACAAAACCATCACTTGACCTGAACTCAAAATGAGGGTGGAGTGATGCTTCAATGGGGATTGCCTTCGTATATTTGGTACAGTTAAATCAATGTTCTGCCACTTTTCTGCCACAGAAATTTGTTTTTCATTCCTTGTGGCAGTTGTCTGTCTTCTGTCTTTACAGCTATTACTTACACCACTTTCTGATAAAGTGCAAAGAGGAGGTAAGAATACATGCCATCCCATTTGCTGGTTACAGAATTTCAAACTCAAAAGTCTTTTGAAATATCTCTTTCCAATATCCTTTTGTTCAGGAGTTCCTGGGATTATAAAACGAACCCTTTTGGGGGACATTTGTCAAATGCCATTATGGACTTTTTTTCTTAACTTACTATTTTTTAATCAGAATACAAAATCTGTCTCCAGTATCTTTTCCATACTTCCACAGCTTGTTGGATCGTTTAGTTTTGCACCTTAGATGAATCTCGTAACTTAAGAACAGATTTTAAATAGTAATTAATTAAGACTATATGCTGCATAACTAAAGTGGTGACAACTGAATTAATCTTATTTTGGCAAGCATGGAAGAAGAATCATCTGTTTATTTTCTTAGGAAAATGGCTGAGATGCCATTTCTTGACAATGTAACTATGGACCTGCCAATTTTTATCTATAAAGTTTCCTTAAAGAATCCTAAATCCAACTTAACATGTTTGTGACAAGTATAAGCTTTAAAAACATGGTGTTGTCTGAGTATCACCTAGTGCTTTATTCCTTCTTTTCTTAGTAATGCAAACATTATTCTTTATACATAATATAAAATATGAAAGGTATATGAGTGCATGTTAGCCATGTTGGCTATTCTTGCTTAATCTTGTGCTTGTCCTTGTCTTAGGCATGCCTTTCAAGGATCTTGTGTTAGATATTCAACAGCTTTTAAAAAACTAATTAAAATTGTAAAGAGGATCACCACCCCCTCAAAAATAAAATATTCTAGAATCAGTCGGATTTTGAGAATAAAATAGGAAATAGGTCTTGGTTGTCTAGTTATTATGATTTTATGCTTTGTAGTAGTATCAAGTATTACTACAGTAAGTTAGGTCTGCTCAAAAACTGCTTATGTGTTTTGGGTCTTACAGCAGTCTTCTCTGTTGTTACCATTCTGCTAGTTGTAGAAATCACTATATGGAGAATTTTTTTTTCAATATACCTAAAATAAGAAGGGGCCGAAGATGTGAACTAAAGCGTAACTTCTGATTTAAACCAATTTCCATCTGCCACCCTCTAAAACACTTCTGACCGATCAGCTTTGTCTGATTTGTGACTTTCTGACTTGCCCTGCAGGTTGTACAAGAGAAGGAAAGTCATCTTCGGAGACTGTGACTGGAGGTACTGGTCCTGTTTCTGGTGTGCCTTGATAGCTGTGATAGCTTTAAAAATGGAAAGGTAGAATTGATGGGTTTGTGGCATCAAACTGTAGGCATACTCAGCTATTCCTTTCAGCTGAAGCTGCAACTTCTGTAAGTAGCAGTAAGTTATCAGTATAGAAGTGGTGTGTGCATGGAGCATGAGGGAACAGAGCTTTCTGCAGAGGAAAAGAGTGTTTTATTGCAAGCTGTAGTGAAGGCAACGTTCAGGCACTGATCAGCCAGCCTGAGGATATTAGGAGGGTTTTAAGATGTCCTACAAAAAGAGCAGTTTGTGATAAATATTTTTCTCTTCAGAAAGCATTCTCTTCAGAAGCATTTTCACTTTTGTGGCCATGATGGAATTGGAACAACAGGTGTGAAAGTGGTAGGTGTGGTTCATCTCCCAGAAATTCTGGCTGCTTTAAGTTTCCTTACTTGTTTCATAGAATCATAGAATCACAGAATGGTAAGGTTGGAAGGGACCTCAAGGATCATCTAGTTCCAACCCCCTGCCAGAGGCAGGGGCACCTCCCACTAGTACAGGTCACTCAAGGCCTCGTCCAGCCTTGTCTTGAACACCTCCAGGGAGGGAGCATCCACAACCTCCCTGGGCAACCTCTTCCAGTGCCTCACCAAAATGTGTTGTTTGTGTTGTAGGATCTGCCCAAGCAACAAAATTGTATCCAGAAAAACTTACCCATTTGATTAATTGCCTCTTCATCTTAAACTTCAGATTTGATGAAAGAAGGATATGATCCAGCTTGATAGTTTGTGTGGCATTAGAAGTAGTAAATGTATTAATAAAAACATATCACTAAAGTTAGCTGGTATGTCTTTGGAAATACACAGAGAACAGATACATTAAATCATAGGGGCAATTGTAATGGTAGTCTGCAAAGAAGAGCTGGAGTGTAAATCAAAATCCCTCTGCAGCCTTCTCCTCCAAAAAAAGGTTCAGTAATGACAGAAATTTGCCTTTTTTTTTTTGTCTAGTTTGCACTTCTTTGTCTCATCAGTGTCCCTCTGAGTTTTCCTTTGCTCAGTACCACAGCAGATTTATTTTGATTGTCTAGGAAAATGCAGGAGAACAGCAATAGTTGCACTTTCATAGTCATTCTTCAGCACGTGTTGCAGACAGAAGTAGGTTGTTTCATCTTCAGTGGGCTTAGCAGTGGGAGTGCTTCTCTGGGTTTTATGGCAAAGTTACAGGAACTTTCCTCAGTTATGTCACTAGGATGACTTGGCTTCTGCTTGTAAATTGAAACTGAGGTGACTACAAATATGTTACCTGTCCCTGATAATAAACCGTATCATATCCATGCCTGCTAGGTTAAATGGCTTCTTCTTTCTTTTTTTTTTTTTTTTTTTTTTTTTTTTTTTTTTTTTTAAGGCTTCGTTGGAGTTGATGGCTATTACACCAAGCATATTTCTCTCAATAGGCAGTTTGCCCTCTCTGAATTTTTATTTTAATTTCCCTGTAGCAAATACCAATCCTATTACTAAACGATTATTTTTGTGAAGTGACTGCATTAATATAAATGTCCTGACCTATGTCAGTAGGATGGAGAAGCCCTATACAATTAGTATCCTAACAACAGCTTTTTTTCTATGATCTATACCTTCTATCAGGATGACAAGTTTCCTATGTAGTTAAAGTTCCTTAATGTTATGTGTGCAACAGTGATTCCGTAGCAATAATGTTTCCGTTGTAGTAATTCTGCTATTAGAGCAACACCTGTGAAGGGGAGAGATAAATTTGGAACATGTTTTTTCTGTCAGCTGTTGCTGTCCCGTTGCCTTTGCAAGCACCATTACTGATCCTTGTAAACACAATTTGCATGTACTCATCTGACTGCAATGCTTGGGCTTAAAATCTCCTTAGCTCTCATTCATAAAAGTGTGACTTCTGCACCCAAACCTGAACACGTGTGTAATTTAAGCATGAAGTAATCCCTCTGAGCTCAAATTCATAGAATCATAGAATCATAGAATGGTAAGGTTGNCAGTTCAAGTTTCACATGTTCATAGGTACAGTTCTGGTTGTGGGACACAGTCAATCTGAAGAGCAAAATTTTATTACTTTCTGAATGAGTTAGATATTATTAACAAGTTGTTGATATATATATAAAAGTAATGAGTGAAAAAGAAGTCAGACTGTGAATTCAAGAATATAGAATATTTGTATTATCATAACATCGAATGAAGGATTTTTGTCTTAAAATGAATATGTGTTTTAGTGAGTGTGGTGCAGAATCAGTGAAAAAGGAAGAGCATTCAGCTTTTCTTCACTGCATCACTGTTTCCATTTCCCTAAATGGAAGAGATTGTGAGGGACATGTTTTATTATTTATGCTTTCTTTTTCTGACCTGATGACTGGGATTGTGAACACTGCTGGGAAAATGTCTGAGAAGCATTGGTCCTGGCTGTGGTGTTTGGTGGTAGTGCCCTGCATTACAGTTTTGACACCCCTCCATGAATTTATTTTTTGCAAAGCAACATCATGCAAACTGGATCAGGGAAAAGGCAGTTTAAGGCACAAATCCCTTGCACTATCATAAATGGAGAGACCATAAATGTTATGATGGATGCTCGAAGGCACTTTAATGTAGCACTGGAGAAAATAGAAGCCATTACTACTGGAAGAGCTCCAGTTGTGACAGAGAAAATAAATGGTGCTGTTACAAGAGATGTACTGACAACAAAATACCTGCTGGCTGGGGAAGAGAAGAGAAGAGCAGAGCACAGTAGAGATACCACAGGCAATTACCCATTAGCTGAAGTAATGTTTATTTTTAATTTAAAATCTGACATGGATAGTATTTCCTATATGCACTGCTTGATAAAATGACATAATCCAATCTGGCGGAAGTTTTAGGCTTAATTATACTCGTACTTAGGAGCTACCCAATCTTTGCTGCTGTTCAGATTCATGTCTTAGCATTTCCCTGTGCAATAGGCACTGCACAGGAAAGGGGATGAAGTTAGTTTTCAATGTCTTGATACCCTGTGAGGGACAATCCAGCTTCATGAGTAAATGAAATCAGTAAATGAACAAGACAGCTGAAGGATGGCTGACTAAGCCTTCACATCCATGATGGACCTTATGAGAAAAGATCTTCTTACATGATACGGGAAAAGATGATGCTCAACTGGAATGTTTTGCTGTCCTCTGGGAGCCTCTAGCATTCATTTTATGTTGTTGTTGCTGAGGGCTCAGGGACACTCTGACAAAAACATTGGAGAAGGAGGTTTAAGCTCCCCAGTTTAACCTCACAATCAAAGCATCTCTGCACCTGGGCGTGAATGGTTGTAGCTGCACAGCTTTTGTGCTGGTAGTGTTGTTGCATGCAATCTTGTGTAGCATTCCTAAACAAAACTACATTAATTTTCAGACTACCCAATGAAACATTTCACATCTTTCATCCATCCATCTCTTGTGTAGTTCTGCATGGGAAGAGTTGAGGTCACAGCTATAGAAATGAGTGCAGAACATCCTTACAGGCTTCCTTGAAGTCACCTAGTAAAGAAGCCTTTCTACAGAAAATTCATGAAAGAACATTTTAAGCTTCCTAATTCAGTGACGCTAGTTGCTGTCTGTAAAAAGTTTATTTCCCATGAAAGTTGAGTCAGACTCAGAGGGATATGCAGATGTGTAATGGGCTCCAGTATGTGGTGCTGAACAGACAAGTTTTAGAAATCAGCCTTGTAGATACACAGATAGAAGATCTTAGATAGATCTAAGAAAATAATGCTGCTGATTTCAAATAAACTTTGTGTCAGTGTATTACTGTCCAGACAACTTGTAGGCAACCTGCAAATGAGTTCTTGCTGTACAATGCCAGCAATTAATTGTGAGACTTGCATTGAAATTCTCACGCACTGCTCTCTAAAATGCCTTGCTACATGACCAATTGGAGAAAGATTGTTAAAACAAAAGTACCTCTTTTGTTTTGGCACTATTGAAGATGCCTATTTTTTTAGCATGAAGTCCTAGTAGGACTTTATGTTTTTACGTAATTGGCTAGCTGAAGGCTGGTATTGCTGCCCTGATACTTTGCTCAGAATACATTTCACTGCATGTGGAATATCATCATTCCATGAGACGACTGCAGCAGGTAGTAAATATGCTCACGAAGCTGATGCAGCACAAAGTTTCATTGATTCTCACACTTGATAGTGTTTGAGGACTTGGGATTCATCATGCTGCAAATGCACAGCCTTCTCTCATGGCATGCCATGAGCAGCAGAAATGTTACTTTCCCACTTTTCCTGACGGCAGAGCTGACCTACAGGGAGTGCCCCCTATGTTGACAAGATAAAGCACCATCTTCAGTTCTGAACTCATCTGCAGTGACTACCAGCAAGGGCACTAATTAATGGTACTTTGTCTGTGCAAAACCTGACAATTGCATATGCATCAGTGGCGCAGTAATGAGTTCCAGCTACTGCCAGCCTGGGCCAAATTTGAACTGGTGACCTGGCAATGAAAAGGCTCTCTAGCCTGTTACCAATTCTGAAACCATTCAGGGCTTTGATAACTCTTGCATTTTTATTGGCAGCTGTCTGGTACTTCCTCCTTAGAGCTGCTGTGTCAGTGATTTAACCTTGAGTATATATTAAAGCCTCATGGGGATGCCATTATGTAGAGGATTTAGAAATTAGGATTTACTGAATCAGATCTGATGCTCTCAGAGAGTGTTTTCCCTGATGCTCAAAAGCTCTTCTTCCCTGCCTCAGCTTTTTCCCTTTATAGAGGCTCCCAATTGATGTGTCTTGGCTTGGGATTTCTTCTAATCTCTTGTGCTTTTGTGGGTTTCCTGTCAGTGTGTGACATATTCCTACCTTTCAGGTTTTGAGTAAAGAACATGGCATTCTCACAGTTTCATGTCTTGTGTTTAGGTTAAGAAAGATGCATGCAGCAAACATTGGAAAAAAATGGACTTTGGATCCGTGTAATAATGGACTTTGATTTCCTGCATTAGATGTAAACCAGTAAGTGACAGTGGTCAGTTTTCAAAATACCCTAAGTGGAAACCAAAGCAGCTCTTCCTGAATGCGCAGACATGCAGCTTTACTGCATGTGCATTCTCAGAGCCTGGACAAGGGGTAGCATGAATTTAACTAAACTCCTGGGACATTTCATTGTTGCCATTCAAAAATCTGTGGGTTGTCATGAGATCTACACCAGCCTGGCAACAGCTGTTACTTCAGAAAGTGTGTGAAGCAACTCTTGATAATCTGAAGAACAAAGGGAAGAGGGGTTGACTAATCAAAACTCAGAGCCTTTGTACCAACCCAGCAATAATGGCTGGGTCTTATGGAACAAACCTCTTCCTTACATCTGTTAGATCTGGAGGGGAGGAAAGAGCCTTTCCACTCTTTCCAGAAGAGTGGAGGAGAGATTGCATGGAATTTGAAGTGTGAACAGATTTCACCTCTATCACATGTTTTTAAGTCACAGATTGATGCCAAAGCGCAGAAGCATTCAGCTTTTTCAATGGGACATGTAATTGAGCTTGGGAATCTTTTCAGTGTCACTCTCTCCTCTTGTAAAAAAAGGAAGGACTAAAAGAAGAGAAATGTAGATTGTGAAGTTAATAAGCTATTAAAAAAAACCAAACAACAAACAAGTTTGGCCTCCATTTGTTACTCACTGATGGTTTACTGAAGCAAGAAGTGCAGGGTAGAATAAAACCAGATAACAGGATAGTTGGGGATGACTTCAGGCTGAATATTCAACTTTGGAAATTATTATAAGTTCAGAGTGCTAAGTCACTTAAAGGCCAGATTATTTTCTCTGTTCTTTTTGGGAGCATATGTTCTTTGTGCTCTTTCTTTGTGTAAAAAAGTTGGCTGAAATTGCTGTTTAATCTACTTTTTAAATTATTATTATTAATAGTTTTGTAAAATTGTTAACTATCTTACTTTGCTATTTTTGAGGGATACTGTCGGCACAATCTATATATTTTCAAGAATTATTTGGAAACCGAAGCTGATTTAAGATGGCAGATAATTAGAAAGGATTTTTAGTTCAAACTACCACTTTTTCTCAATGAAAAAAACAGCATCAGTTCACTTTTACCAACAGCAGATGGTAGCATTCTTGCAGAAGTTATGTGTTTGCAGTGCAATATAAAACAAGGCTTTCTGAACACTTCTTAAAAATATGTTCTGAAACTTCTGGGGATTTTTTTCCAAGTTTTCTTGGAGATAAAATGATTGATTTTTATGGGTACATTTTCACCGTAAGAACCAAGTGTCCTTCACAGAATCGCAGAATGTAAGGGGTTGGAAGGGACCCCAAAAGACCATCTAGTCCCACTCCCCTGCCAGAGAAGCATCACCTAGAGTAGATCACACAGGAAACAATCCAGGCAGGTATTATAATATATGCAAAGTGAATATTGATATTAATATCCAGGCAAAAATTAATTAAACTATGAAAAATATTAACATTAAACTCGACAAAAAACTTATTTATAACCCATGGTCGTGGGTACTTACACACAGGCAACAGGCAATTTAAACAGTTAAGAAAACAAGGAAAATATAAACCATTTAAACTGGAAAGAGAATCTGTGGTCAGTATGCCTCTTGTCCTCTAGGGAGACTCAAGAGGCTCCTTTCTGCTGAAGCAGAAGGCACAGTCAGTTTTGCAGAGCCAAATCAGAACTTGGATTACAAAGAGACTTTTTAGAATATTTACTCATAAAACAGTATCTCTAGATTTCTGGGGCTGCATTATAGTCTCAGACAATACCCAAAGCACTTGAAGGGGTTCTGTTGGTGATATGGTAGCTGTTGGAGGCTTTGAAGTTTTCCCTATGGCTCTAGAGGGTGCTGAGGTTTAGCACAGGTTCTGACCTGATCTCGGTTCCTTCCTGGGTGGACAGTGTGCAGGCTGACACAATGTCTTGCCGGTGGCTAATTCTCACATACAGCATGGAGGCACTTAATACCTCTCCACGGTAAACTGAGGCATGGCAGTTTCCAGGTGCACAAGCTTGATGCATCAACACAAAGCTGTTCTGTACCATGCCAACGGCATGGCAAGGCAGAGCACAACGAGGCAAAAGCACAATAGCAGAGAGCACGTTGTTTTTCGACTGTGCTCATATATATTAATTGCCCGAGTCCTGGCTCCATTTGACCATAGAGATTCACCAATCAGAATGGCACTTTGCCAAAACTGACCATATTAGGTGAAACTAGGGCTTGATTTACCCATATTTGGGAAAACACAGGCCATGCATAAACAAGTGTATACACTCTGTTTACCACTGCAAAGCAGAACAACTCTGGGCAAGTCTTGGACCCTCACAATGGGTGTCTCCAACCATTTTGTCTTCTTTCCTCGCTGCTCCCCACTTCAGCAGATGAGGAAGGGGACAATGGGATCGTGCCTGGACGAGCTAGGACACCTATTAAGCCTATACTGGCCTTTCATGACAGCAAGTTTTTTATGTCTCCAGTGAAGGAGACTCCACAACATCTCTGGGCAGCCTGTTCCAGTGCTCTGTCACCTTCATCTGTAAGAGACCTTGTTTAGTCGTTAATAACATAAACCATGTCCTGTTTGGTTAACATGACAGGATAGGATTTGCTTTTTGCTTCCAGGTTGAAGAATGAGCTTTTAGTGTGTAACAGGAAGATTTTGAAAGCATCTTCTCAGTGCAGGCAGTTTACTACATGCTAAGATAAAATACCATCACAGAAGTAGGGGAGCCAGACTGTGTCAGCTTGGATGAGGGAAATCTGTGTCAGAGCATGAATTTAGCATCTCTTCATCTTTGCTGTCGAGAAACAGAGCCACCACAAGAAGCACAACTAAGAAAAAGAGTCTTTACCTATCATGTTAATCCTCATAGTTAGTCTGAGCTGTGACTTTATTGTAGGGAAGTATTGTAGGGCAGTGGACCAGGCTCATGTAGGTGAACAGGGAAAACCATCCACAGTTGGTGGTCTTGCTGTTTTCTCCATTGTGGTCCATGACTGCTTCTCCCTGCCTGCTGCCTTGTGCTGTGTGCTTCTTGGCTTTGGGTCCTGGGCTCAGCAATGTCTAAGCACAGTCTGTGCTTGGCTGTAAACAGGCTGTCATGGCATTTCAGATTTGACATCTTTCTGCTCTGGAATCCCTTTCTATCCATTCCCTGCTGTGCTGTTATGCCCCTTATTGCATGTGGGGATGAGGTAGGATTTGTTTATTTTAGTGCAGAAGTACTAGCAGTGACCTCAGCATATTAAGGGAAAATCCCTTCCTTAGAGCATGGTGCATGAGACAGTCAGATATGCTGATCTCGTGGTATCAGCCGTGTGAGAGCTGATGAAATCACTGTTAAGGCTTTGCACTGAATGCAAGCTTGATTAAGTCAGAACACGTATTCTGTTCAAGTGCTGGCTGGAGATGAAAGTGAAAGCTTTATGGAGCGTTGGATTGAGTTTTCTGCAGCACCCTGTGCAGTGTGAAGGAGGAGAGGAACAGACAGAGCCTTAGCATGTTGTGGGGAGTGTGTCTGACTGCAAACTTAACTGTCACTAAATGATTTTCTTTTTTTCCTCAAGATAGTTTTGGCTGCGCTTCTTGAAGAACAACTGTTTAGGACTTCTTCCTGTAGAATAGCCTAAAATGAGGATGTGCCACCTAGTGGAAGTCAAAGCCATCGTGAGGGCTCTCCCTTGCTTCCTCCCATAGGCTCCAAATTAAACCATATTTACTTCCCAACACCAGTTTGAGAAGATACAAGGTTAAGAGATCAGCGTTGTTAGAGAGCTTTCCTGTGAGGCAGATTGTTTTATGTATTACATTTGATCAGATGCCTGTTTACACAGTAGCTTTGCCTACTCGCAAATAAACTGCTGATACAGTTAACTTAGTTACTTTTACAAACCATTACATTCTAACAAAAGTAATGGCATAGGCTGCTTGGTGCTTCCCTTTTAAGATGGAAGAATATGATATTAATTTGTCAGTGACTATCAGTAGAAGAGCAATGTGGGTCAGATTCTGCAATGAGAAAAGTTGCATGGAGGTTTAAATGAGTGTGGCATTGTCTTTTCCAGATGCATATGGTATCTTTTCTGTTTTCTTCTTGCCTAATAAAACTACTGATGTTCCTTCTTAGGAGCACCCCTTCCTTGGACAGCCATTTTTTGTTCTGCACCCATGCCGGACTAAAGAATTCATGTCTTCTATACTGACCAATTCACAGAAAGACAAGAGGTGAGAAACATTGCTGTGCCTTGCAGGCTTCATGCAATGCAGATGAAGTAAGTGGAAATTGTCAAAACAACTTCTTTGGTCCAAACAGAAAAAGAGTCTGTATTGTCACTTAAGGGCTGAAAGTTAAAATACATTTGCTTTAGATAAAGTGAAGGAATAGCCCCATATGAAATTATTTTATGACTGTCAAGTGTGTTTACAATTCGTAAAATGTTGGAGTAATGTTTATGGTGCTTTTTATGTGGGTTTTGGTTGGTTGGTTGCTTGCTTGCTTGCTGTTTGTTTGGAGGTTCTTGTTGCTTTTTTTTTTTTTTTTTTTTTCATTTTTTGGGGTTTAAACTTTTTTTTCTTTTTTT
This sequence comes from Ramphastos sulfuratus, assembly GCA_013399055.1. Lineage (NCBI taxonomy): Eukaryota > Metazoa > Chordata > Aves > Piciformes > Ramphastidae > Ramphastos > Ramphastos sulfuratus. The sequence continues at coordinate 29,649 of WBNM01039655.1, forward strand.
CTCCTAGACACACAAATTACATTATATTGTGGCTCAGTACCGTGGGCCCAGTTGTAGGTCTAACTCTACCTCTGAGTTACGCAAAAGTAGCACCTGAGCAGAATACAAATGGTGATTGAGTTGAAAGGTAAGAGAAAAAGAAATCACACTTTTCATCTCACATCCTTCTATAAAATTAAAAAGATCAGATAGATAACTGGCAAAATCATTACATTCTCCTTTGGGGCTCTTGGTTCACTTCATTCAGGACTCAGCTTCTTATATTTTGCTTACATGGCTGCCTTCTTGCCTTACTTTACAATGCAAATTTGCACTGAAAGATGTGCTTAGCACATTGCTGTCACCCTTCATGACTGTCAGAAGGTCCCTGATGTCCTGGAGTCTTTCTCAGGTGTGTAAAAGCATTTTATGGTGGTCCCTCCAGCACATGGTTGGTGGTTTAGCATAACTCTGCTACAATGATTTTAATTTAATCTCTTTCTGTTTGATGTTGCCTGTTCAGACCTCTGAAATGATGGACAGATGATGGTTAACTGTAGTAAAGCTGCTGCAGACCTTCCTAGGAATGAAATCGACCAGTAGAATTCTTCCCAACTGCTAAGCAGTGCAGTGTAGAAAAATTGACTGTCGCTCCTTCTTTGGCAAGAATTTGCTTGACTGCCATGGAAGATGTAAGCGCTGGATGCAGTTATGACAACTCTCAAGCACCACCAAGCTCTGAACTCCTTTGCAATTCCATTGACCCATTGAAGTCATTGAACTCCTACCTCTGTTTTATTGTGGTTGTGGCTTATTATAGACTGTGATTATGACTTAACTGGTTATTAATGATGCTGGACACAAGAGCACAAGTCTGTAGTTCCTTGATGCAGAATTGAGATGTTCGGTTTGGCTGTACTAAACTTACCTACTGAAAATCATGTCTCTAAGAAATCTGCAGCTTCTGTGAGGATATCTACAACAACATACTCACAGGACAGGATTTAAGCTTGTGGCAGTCATTGTATTTGCTGAGACTACTTTGCCTCAGGATGACCTTCTCCACCACAACCACCTTTGTGTTCTACACCACACAAAGAATATCTTCACCCTCCTGACCATACACAGATCTGGACATGCTGGTACATGTTGAGAGAAGGGCCATGAGGATCATCAGAGGGCTGGAGCACCTCTCTTGTGAAGACAGACTGAGAGACTTGGGGTTGTTGAGTTTGGAGAAGAGAAGGCTCCGAGAAGACCTTATTATGGCCTTCCAGTATCTGAAGTGGGCCCACAAGAATGCTGGTGAGGGACTTTTTTTTTTTGTGTGTCACGTAGTCATAGGACTGGGGGGAATGGATCCAAGCTAGAAGAGGGGAGATTTAGATTAGACGTTAGGAAGAAGTTCTTCACCATAACAATGGTAAAAGACTGGAACAGGTTGCCCAGGGAGATGGCGAAAGTCTCATCCCTGGAGGGTTTTAAGGCCAGGCTGGATGTAGCTCTGGGCAACCTGATCTAGTGGAAAGTGTCCCTGCCATGGCAAGGGGAAGTTTGAACTAGATGATCCTTGAGGTCCTTTCCAACCCTGGTAATTCTGTGATTCTAATATCCGCATCCTGGGACTGAATGATACTTTTGTGAGCATATTTTGTGTACATCATGCTTCAGGGAACAAAGGGGACCAGGGCAGTAGACAGAGTACTTAACAGTTTACATCTGACTAAGCACGTACAGTTCTAGAGTTCAAGGTGCCTAATGCTGTGACATGAGAGCATCTGGCTTTTCAGTGCTTCACTGCCTCCACAGGAAGCTTTGCCATACCCTGTGGGAGTTATTGTTGTAGTCAATTAATACTTCTTATTGTACTAGTAGTTGTTCACAGGTTTAGTTCCTATCCTGCAGTCTTTTTGCAAGCTTCCCCTGACAGCTGTTGATTTTTGGGCAAGCAGGAATTGCATGGTAGTGCAATCAATGAAAACCAGATTAAAAGTAACTTCCATACTCTTTTCCAATCACATTTTATTTGTAGTATGAAAGAGAGCACAAGTCCTGAGCAGTTGGGATGGAATTACAGATTTTACTTTATCTGTTCAGCAAGCAGTTTGTCACTTGCATACAGCATCCAATGTACGCCACCTCAGAGCTGGATATGTGAAATGCACTGGGTTTCAGATTCTGAGTTTTCAGGTAGTTTGGTTGCATTTTTTTAACATATCATATGTTATTGGTGGATTGAAGTACAGTGCAGTCTTTACAGTTCCCTTGGTGCAGAATTCTTTTGCCAGCAAGTTGGAATTAATAAACAAAGCACATAATTTATGTCATTCTGGGTCATAGCAACCTGAAAAGCCATTTTTCCATGTAATATTTACAAAATATGGCCTTCCCTTCATGTACCATGCCAGAAACTACCCTGCCTTTTTTAACACTTTCGGTAATATCCTTGACAATTGCATCCATAGCCCATTTTCACACTTAAGAGAGACTTACAGAGGAGGGTTAAAAAAAAACCAAACAAAACCAAAACAACCAGATAACAGCAGTTTTAAGAGCTGTTAAATATCCATCCTTGCTGTGTGATCTCCATTTGTGATACACTGGAACAGTGGAGTAAAAGCAATCATTCCATCTCAGCTATGTGCCAGCTTCTGCTGTTTCTATTCAGCATATTGGCACACTCACACAGTGCTGGCTAGCCCATGGGACCTTTATTCTTGGTGTAACTTACGACCAACCTCAAGCAGTTTTATTTAAAGCTAGGTCTGAATTAGCTTCTCCTGACCTTAGGATCAGGGAAGTGGAAAGGATTGATGGAGTTGTTCCCTGTAAACCATGAGCACTGAATGCTGCATCAGCGTATCTGAGGATCAGTTATGCTCATTTTCCAAAAGCATCACAGATGTTACTTGGTACTGCACTGAAGGTTACATATACATAAGAAATTCCACTTTTAAACAATATAAATAATAGAATGCAGTCCTAAATACGGAATGGCTTCAGAGTAACCTACAGCCGAGAAGTTAGTTTTAGTGTCCTCATATATGGTTCCTTGTTAAATGAGAAGAAAAGACCCTGCAACACCTTTGACTATTATTTTCAGTACTAGTTGTTAGACCTTGAGAAGATTCAGCTGCTAAGCTGCTGCTTTGCAAACTGTATAAGCACAGTTTCATAGGCATCTCTTGGAGAACAGCTCTTCCTGTTTCTGTCTTGGAAGCAGAAACTGCAGTACAACAGTGCTGTAATAGGACTTGGCTAGTTGGGCTTTTTCACTGAAGGCAAGAATTCCTATTGCAAATCTGTCAAGTGTCATTGCTCTGCTCCAAATGTCAGCATCTTGTCCATGTGACACTCTGTACATCAGATGGTGTAACTTACAGATTGTAATTGCTGACAAGAGAAAAAAAAAAGTGAAATAAGTCTGGAAGGATATACTCTAGGCACTTTCTCCACTCCATCAGCCTTTCATTGCCTCTTTTCTTCTTTTCAGGAATTTTAACATAGAAAAATATTTGTCTTTTATGTGGAGGAATTCTCAGCACACATTACTTTCTACCTTAATTTATCGTTAATAAATAAAATCTAGGGTTATTTAGACAGGTCATTGCACATTGTACTAGTCTTAAAATTTCCTCTGACAGAGGCAACCCTAGGCACTTGTCTAATGGATGGCTGCACACAGCAGGATATTGTTTTGTCAGCGTCCTGACAGTCACACTCTAACTCCCAGACATCCTTGTCCTAGCAATAACTCTACCCCCTGGGTATCTTATGACCATACATTCACTTGGCTGGACACTCAAGTTGTTCCCAGTTTCTGAAGCTGTCTCTGTCTTGCTTCCTTCCTGCTGATAACACGCCACCAAATTCCTTACAATGAGTACCTTGACCTTGTTCCCACAGTTACTGAGACATGATGGCAATAATAGGAAGCATGAAGTGATTCAGCAAACTGACAGTTCCCCTGCCCTGCTACAAGTCTTAACCATTTAACACCATAACAACTAAGAACAGATCCAAGTCATCATCGGTATCAGTGTTGTCCTGAAATTTGTCTAGAACTAGCCAAAAATTCAGGTCAGTTAATACAAATACTCAGCTTAGACTGAGAAACAAATACAGGAAAACATAAATATTTGGAGTCAAAGGGAGATACAGTCTTGTTTAGATATCTGCTTTCTAATGGTTTCAGTGGGAGGTAGGCATCTAATTTCCCATTTATATCTGTGCCTTAGTAACCTACAGGGTGTTTCATACAGATTGTTTATGTACAGAAATCTTATTTTATTTTAAAATCAAGTTAATTGCAGCACTGTTTTGTAATTCTGTTTAGCAAATCTATCAAAGATTTCTAGATCCAAGCTTGGGTTTTGGCTACATAGATGATCTGAAATCTTGCCGTTTACAAAAAAATTAAAAAATCAAAAATCCAGTTCCATACAGTTTTGTAAATTTGCTTAGTTGTTCAACCTTGCTAATCTGAGAAGACATATTGAGGACCATTGCTTCTGGGGACTTCTTTTCAAGAGAACTGACTCATACCTGCCCTTGGTTGCAAGAATCAGCAAGAAGGATGAATTTTATGTGTTCCGCTAAGCCAAAAATATGCTTTACTTTGGAATACATTTGCTACCTACATAATCTCTCATTTGTGTCAGCATGATCAGGTTAGAATTTAACCCCCATCTGGTCTGCCAGAAGGTTTGTAGCTGGTTGGTTTTGGTTACTGAGAGAAACATTCCTTTGGTCAAACGACATTCTTGTTTTCACAACAGCAAATGTTGAGCTAGTTAATTAGAGATGAATATAATGAAGTAATCAATATCAATTCTTGTTGCAACTCCATGAATTTCAGCAAAACTTTTCATTAATTTGTTTTTTCCATTTGCTGTGATGATGGTTTAATGAGTTCGTTTGGACAACTATATACTGCATAGCATTTCAGTTCTAGCATGAAGGAAGAACAATTGCTCTTTCCTCTGAACTGTGAAGTTACAGTTGCTTCCTCCAAAACACTCTCTTCTAGAGAACAGTGTGTATTTAAATACCTGTCTGTATTTTTAGTAACATAGGCTTTTAAAGTTTGTCAAACAGATAGATCATGTCTTAGCAATAAGTTATTACCATCTAGAATAAAAAAGAATGTATACTTGAAGTTCATAGCTGGAAAACTAACCAGGAATTGACTGCTAGAGAAGAACTTGGAAGGTGTCACACCTGTTATCTTTATGTCCTAGGTTCCGTGGTAGTCTTAAAAACCTCTGCACCACAAGGAAGCTTTCACTTCACCACTTGAAAGCTTGTTGTAACTGTCACCTTCTGAAGATTAATTTCAATTTGAGGCAAGAGAGGAGTTTATTGCTGTGTTTGAAGAGAGAATGGATATATGGAGCCTTGCCTTAAATACCACCTTTCCCCCCAAGCTGCTTAGAAAACAAGGCTGTTACCTGTAGTGTATGTTGTTGTTACAGCACACTGGATGAGGGAGCCACGTCTAAGGGGATCAGGCTGTGTGCCTCTCTGTGCACTGCAGGCCTCAGCAGCCATACACTGCTACCCTCATCAACAAAAGCCAGATGGAGGCAGGTACTATTCATGTGCTTCCTTTCCCCACCTTTGTTGCTGCCCAGAATTAGACTATAGATAGAAAAAAATCCCAGTAAGCAGATTTTCATAGCGATCCCTGGTGTTGGTCTGTGTCTTCTGGAATACATCATCTTAAAAGAGGGCAGTCTTAATGATTTTTTTTGCTTCTGCTGAGCAAGCACTGCAGTTTATGGCAGATAGAGCCTACTCAGGCTGAGTATAGTTTGAAAAGATCTGGCAAACTGTGGAAAATAACTGATCCTTCTTTCGTTTGCACCTGAGCTAATGAAAATCCTGAACTGAATTTTGGTGCATTCCAGACAGGCATCACTCTGCCAAGCAGTGATTGGCTCTCCAGGGTTTGTAAGGTTCATAGTCAGGTATCGTTAGTTCCATATGACTGGCCAAATGCTTTAATATTTACTAATATCTTTTTGTAATGAAGTAGAAACATGAACTGCTCTGTCACTGCATGAGTTCACCTCCGATTTTTGTGGATTCTCCTCCATTATTGAGGATTTGAGTTGTATAACTTATAGTTCCCACATTTCTTTATTAAGCATAGAAATCTTCTAATAGTGACTTGGTGACGAGGTTTGGTTTGGCTCATCTTTGTTTGACTTCATTCTGCAGTGTCCCGATAACACAATTTATTCCTGAGCATTGGCAGAATCTACAGACATGTTTGCTAGAATACTCCTAGTGCCCAGGTGTTGATTAGACGTCACGTGCTAAACGTGCTCATAAAAACAAATATTAAGATACAAATCAAATATGCAACTAGCTTTAATAAATTCTTGCTTTACTTGTTTTGCTCTCAGTTTTGTGCATTCTCCTGCTTCTGGTATCTGTTATTGTCCCTTCGCCTTAATAGTAGTCTCACTTCTGTTACATTGTGAGGGCTGTAAAAACAAACAAAAGCCAAACACCTAATTCAGCCAAACCTGTACATGTGCCTAGTAAGAGTAATAAACAGCCTATGTTCTTCTCTTCCCTGTCCTTGGTGAACTTACTCCGTGTTGTCTTCTGCATCTAGCCACCGTTTAGCTATGCAAAGGCAATAAGGAGTTTTCCTAACAGGATCTCATTTCATCAGTTAAAAGCTAAATTTCACATTTGGAAGATTTCCTTTGTTAAAGTCCGCATAAACAACTTTTTGGCTGTATTACACCTTTTATGCTTCAGCTTTCCCCCTCATTGTACTGATAGCAACATCTAGTGGCAAGATTGCCTCATGACAATGCTCTACTTCAGGAAGCTAGTCTAGCTCCATTTACCTCCGGGTAAATCTTCATCTGCTCTACTGGCAGACTGACTTCAGAACTTTAACAGAATTTGTACCGCTAGGACTTCCATATTTCTCTTCGCTGGCTGCTGTAAAACCTTCTTTGTTCACAGTAATATTACTACCATCTCTACTAAAAATTTTTGCTATGCAAGAAAAGCAAATGAAAATAAGAGAACCAGACTGAATTTTCTGGAAGAACAAACCCAAAGCTGCTGATTTCTTTAGCTGAAATTATCTGTCTCCCATAGAAGTGGAGCTGGAATCTTAGCACCAGAAGTTGTGTAGAAAAACATTTGCATACATAAGACCTGATTTCTGGGTTAAACTAGCTGACTGGGATCAGTCACTGGGAACTGCTGTCAGACCTGTGAATTACAGTCCAATATTCAGTAGCTTCCAATATTACTGTAATCAAAAATCACCTGAAAAAAAGTTGGATACCTTCGAGCTGTTTTGCATGTAACTGTGCATCTGATTTTTCTCATGTGTACCTGCAGTTGGTTTGTTACGTATTATTAGTAAATATAGCCATGCTGATAGCAGCCAGTGCTGTCAAACCTGGCTGTGTACTTACATTGTTCTGCTGCTAAACGAAGGCTGGATTTCAGAGACTTCATAGAAGAATACAGAATTGTAGACTCAAAGAATTGTTCTGGATGAAAAAGACATTTTTAGATCATTGAGTCCAGCTATTATCTAAGCTGCAAAGTCTGGGGCTAAATGATGTCCCTCAGCACCACATCTCACCTCTGGGGATGGGGATGCAACATCCATGAGGAGCCTGTTCCAGTGTTCAAGAACCCTTTCAGGAAAGAAGTTTCTTCTAATACTCAACCTAAGCCTCCCCTGGTGCAGGTTGAGTCCATTTCCTTTCTTTCTATCACTTGTTACTAGGGAGAAGAGAGCAACCCCCACCATGCTACAACCTTCTTTCAGGTAGTTGTAAACAATGAGGTCTCCCCTCAGCCTCCTCATGCATGCATGTCTTCTGTGTGATAACTCTGATAACTGTGTATCTATTCCAGACTTCACAGAAGTATTAGAGCACAGCAGACATGATAGGCATTTATCTAGGATGTCTGGGACTGTAATAGTGTGGCTGAAATTGCTGTGCAGAAGCAGTAGCATTGATTCAGTGAAGCTGCAAAAAGTACTGGACAGATGTAGAAGGTTCTCAGAATCCATCTATATAACATTTTGAGTGAAAAGAGACTGTGGGTATGACTGCATGAAAGAAAAGTAGTACCAGCAGGTAACTTTCCACTAGCCAGGAAGAAGGGCAAGCTAGGAAATAGCACAGTGGAAACTGAAATGACACAGGGGAACTGTGGGAGTAGCTGATGGTCCACCATGGTCCACCCACCCTCTTCACTTAGCCCCAATGTGCTGGCTGAGTGAAGTGGGCTGCAGGTACTGCGTGTTTGCCCTGAGATGAGTGAAGGAGTTAAGGTCTCGCCTCTTAAAAGGTCATAAAGCCAGGTTCCAGCAAAAGGAGTTGTAATTCTGGAACTGCAAAGAGCAGCGGTTCCGGAGGTCACCCACAAAGCTAGGAAGGGACTGCAAGGGAAAGCCTTTTCCCCTTGTCACAGGGGCTGCTGCTTTTACAAGAATGAGACAAACCCAAGTTCAGTATTGTGCCCCAACAAGGATTTGAATCCAGATCTCACAAATTCTCAGATGACCCAGTAAGTCTTTTGTAGGTATTTTTTAGTAGCGTCTCAATGTGTTATTAAGTTTTACTCTATTTTAATATAAATTAATAAATAGTAATTGTAGCAGAGCTTTTGGAATGAATTGTGATTATGAGGGAATTGTTTGCATTCTAGCTTTAGCCAAATAAGTATCTTGGAAGTTTTATTGCATAAAATATGTCTTAACATGGAAAAAAGACCCAAAAAGCAAAGGGGCCAAATTCAAGAAGAGTGCAAGTATTAACAGAGAAGACTGTCTGGCAGTCGTTTAGAGGCTGGTACAAGTGGACGTGTTGGCTGGTTGATGTTCTTTTCCACAAGAACATGCTGTCCACATGTTAGTGCTGTTGAAAACCATGAGGAAAATGATTGAAGACATGGACTGATGAAATACTTCAGTTTTCCAAATAGGTGCATTATGGTGCAGACCATCTTTGAAAAGTGAAAAAAACCCAGACAACTGTTTAGAAGTATTTTTAATCTAGCAAAGAAGGCCTAACAGCCCTGTACAAAGACATGCTCTAGTCAAGTCATGGCAGTTAAACAAAACCCACTGGAATGCACTAAAAGAACTGTGTCTTAAAATCAGGCAGACTCACCCAAGTCCCACTGGTTAGACTTAATTTGCACTTAAAACTTTAAAGCAACTGGGTGAAGTTCTGTGGGTTCAGCAGGACACAGATGAAACGAGATGAACAGTTTAATGGTCCCTTCAGGGCCTAAACCTAATAAAGTGTGTGCCAGGTGCCATTGCCTGTCTTCTCAATAGAAGCTTCATCATTTGAGGACCGTGAATAAATACCATTTTCAACATTTACAGTGACTTTGCAATTTCTGGAAGGATTTTTTTCCAAAATAAGCATTAAAATTCATACAATTTCTCAACTTGCTTGAGGGGATATTTTGATTCCTGGTGAATTTAGTAGCACCAAAGAAAAGATTAGGGTGGTTTTGGCCGGACCTAGCAGTGCAAAATTTCATTTCAGTTTCTATAGGAAGCTTTATGACTGACATGATGATTGAAGATAAAATTTCAGCTACACTAGACAGTTTCAGAAGAAACAATACATTTCTTCTAAAGCAGACTGGGTTGTGTAGGGATGTGCCTCTCCCAAGCACATCTACACTCAGCCACTGAACAGACGGCAAAAACATGGGCATGGTGTGATACCTGAGGTTCTGGAAAAAAAATCACCACCCAAACCCCACCCATCCTGACAGTTATGTGATAGTTTGCTCCATTTCCAAAAAGCAGTTATCCTGTGCCCTTGAAGAACAACTGATCTTTCTTCCTAGTGTTATTTTTAAAAAATGGAATTACCTCTTTGTAGGATCATTTTTGGAAGAAAATGGATATTGTGAACAAGAGCAAGGGTTTCAGGCCTTCATAGGGCCTCTGTAACTTCCAAACAACCTTGAACAAGTACAAAAAAAGAAGTTGACAAGCAAAATTATCATGAAACAACAACTTTCTCAGCAACTTTTCTGCCAAGAACTGCGGAACTCATGCTAACACTCAGAGAACCAATCAGCTAATGTAACCAATAGAGGACTTTCTAGGCACTTGCTTTATGCTTAAGGCTATATAACCAGAGACATAACCAGCAATAAAAGTCTCTAGCTTGATTCATATTGAACCGTGTGGAGTCCATGTATTCCTCCCGCATAGTGGTGACCCTGACGTGATCCAGCAAGAGAATCTGTGGCGAGGGGATGTCTCCTGCTAATGGAGGAGCTCTGGCTGGAGACGGTGCAGTGGGACCATGACTGGGACATAGTGTGTGGTGCTGTGGGAAGAAGACAGAATCTGTCGTTGCAACAGACACCCATAGAGGTGAGCAGCCGGGGGAGAGATGGGGCAAAATGTGACTAAGGAAGAAGGAGGAATAGCGAAGCTTGTCTCGCATGTCCTCTCCAAGAGAGGCATAAAGTATGAGGATAGTACTCTTCGAAGCTTGTTATTATGGTGCCAAGACCACGGGTTTCCCACTGATCCGGAAAGTGCCTTTGAGATTGGCACCTGAGAACAAATAGGGAAAGTCTTATGGGACTTGGTAAGCCATGGTGAGAAGGATACAAAGGGTCTCACGACTGCGTGGCAGCTGCTTCTTAGTACCTTACATGCCATGAAAGCTGAAAAAAATGTAGCAAAGAGTGCATTTGGTGCCATGAACACTGAACAGAAGAAAACCAAAGCATATCCAGCACAGATCAAAGTCTTTGCCCCGGACCGTATTCAGTATACACTTCCTGAAGAGAAGGATTCTGAACACCCATTGATCCTGTCAGCCCCTACAATGGAGACTGAACCATCTCCTGAGCAGCCTATAGACATTGATCCATATCTAGCTGATGTACAAAAGCCATAAACCAACAATCCTTTTGCCTCTGGCATCTCTAAGCCAAGGGTTCCCACCATACACCGTTGTACCTACCACTTCCCCCCTCTATGCCACTGACACCTGACTTTCTGCCACCTCCACTGCTGACCCATCCTAACTATTCGGACAAACCAAACACAGCAGCTTATCTGCAAGCTTGAGGAACTAGAACACAAACATCAAATTCAAAGAAACTGACTGAGCAACTTTGAAGAAGAAGAGGCTGAAGCAATAGAACGGTTTTGCCAAAAATACCCTGGCATTCATAAGGGGGCAGTGGAAAATCAAGGGGATCCTACCATGAGATGGAGGGAGGGGATAAAGGAAGCAGTAGTTGAGGGGGTGTTGTTATCAGTACCAACCGCATATCCAGTAATGGTGGGGGGTATGGGAAATGATGGGAGAAAGAAACCAAATCACTGGACTCCGTTCCCCTGGGAATTGGTTAAGGAAACAAGGAAGTCAGTATTGCAATATAGGTTGCTATCACCATACACACAAGCATTTATTGATAATATATTTGCTACTAACCTAATGACTCCATCAGCTTCTCATACAATGATGCAAATGATTTTAACACTAGTGCAACAGGTTCTTTGGCGTACATGTTGGTATGATTCTTTTGCAGCTACGTTAATTCAAAACCTAGGAAGGGGGAATGGAGACCCTTTAAGAACTGCTACTTTTGACATGCTCACACTTCAGGTGGAATTTGCAGATGTACAAAGACGAGCCAGATTGCAGGCATCCATATTACATCAATCAATCAATGCAGCTTGCTAAGGAGGCCTTGAGAACTTTACCAGAGAATTGAAAAATAGTCCCACCATTTACTGCAGTGAAACAAGAGACAAATGAAACCTCTATGTCCTTTCTAGACTGTTTGCAAGGAATATTAGGTCACATATGGTTGCTGCAGCTAGGGAAGCTATACTTCTCTCATTAGCGGTTGAAAATGCAAATCCAGCATGTAAGTGTATACTGCAAGCTTTACCAAAAGGCGCATCTTTGCTTGATAAGATAGAGGCTTGTTCTAGGGTGGGCACAGCAGAGGAACATGCTAGTTTCATGGCTGAAGCATTTGTGGCAGCAGTAAAACCCTTCTTCAGCAAGGCAGAGGAGACCAAGGTCCAAAATGTTACACATGTGGAAAGCCTGGGATTATTAAAGCTCAGTGTAGAGCAGGAAAGCGAAAATCGGCAGCTAAATGAACAACTAACCCCTTTACCAGGATTTGTAATCGCTGTCTAAAGGTCGGGCACAGAGCAGCTGAGTGCTGATCTAAATTTACAAAGGATGGAAAACTGTTGGGAAACGGAATGCGGAGCGCGGGGAGGGGTAGTGTGATGACACAAAACAGCAACCCTCAAGGGCAGGCTGCCTGGATGACATCACCACTGCCACAGCAGGGAATGCAGGAGTGGACGTGGCAAAAGCAGTAGAAACTACATTAGTTGACTCATGAGTTAAATGCATCCTGACAAATTTCCATGGGCCCTTGGGCCATGGATTAAGTGCATTATTATTGGGGAGGTCTTCAACATCTCAACTAGGAGTTTTCATTCTACCAGAGGTTATTGATGCTGACTTTCAGGGAACCATTTCTATTATGGTATGGACGCCCTACCCTCCTGTAAATACCCTAAAAGGATCAAAGATTGGGCAGCTCATTCCTTTTGTCTCAGCAGTTCCAAGACTTCTAATCTACAATGCAGAGATAGAGGCTTTGGATCCACTTCAACTCTGGAACTCTATCTGGCCTTTGGAATTCAAAAGAAAAAAAACACCCAAAAGATTGTACTCATACACCCAGAAGGAGGACAGTGTCAAGTATCTATGTTGATAGACACTGAGGCAGATGTAACCATTGTGGGGGGAAGATTGGTGGCCAAAAGGCTGGGCATTGGAATCCCCTAACTTACCAGTGATGGGAGTGGGTGGAGTTCAGGTGATGAAAATTAGTGCAAAACCTATCACAGTAATGTTGAAGGGTGGGAGTCAGAGTACAGTAAGACCATATGTCATGCCACTCCCTATATGTTTATTGGGGCATAATGTGCTTAGTCAACTGGGGGCAGTGCTTACTACAGGGTCAAAACATGTTTGATGGCAGCCACTGAAGGGTATGGCCAATCCTAAAGCTGAAGTGGAAAACAGAACAGGTTGTTTGGTTGAGCAGTGGCTGCTGTCAAAAGAAAAGATCACT
>WBNM01039656.1:0-21513 GCA_013399055.1 Ramphastos sulfuratus
AACCCCTTACCACCACAGAAGGAGACACATCTTATTAAATATTTGTTACACTTGAATAAAAAACATACTTAATAATTAACTGGTGTGCATTTAATTAACATAATGATTGCCCAATTAAATCCAAATGAAAATTTAATTTGAGACACTTTAAGTACAAGGAAATTAGGGATAAAATATGAATATCCCAAGTCCTTAGTTTTCAGGACTGAGTGTGAAGGTGGTATGTGACAAAGTAGCTCAACCTGAATTAACAATTTATAATGGGTAAAAAATGTTCTTTCATCCACATCTGGCCACAGGAAACAAAACAAAAATAAAAACATTAAATAGTAGACAGTCTATGAAATTTCCTCTCCACTACAAAAATAAAAAGCAGAAATCATGCTCTGCCATCTACTCCACACCACAATAGAGGCTATGTAACCTTTCCTCACACTCTTGTATGACAGTCTGATATGCAAAATGGGACCTGCTTAAGAGGAGAGTTTACCAGACAGGTACACTCATTTGAAACATTTCTTATTTTAGAACTACAGAACTGTAATGCTGGAAAGTGTCAACCAACAAGTCACCTGGCCAGGCTCTTGCTCCACTACCTGTGTCTTTGGTGTCCCTCCTCCTAACAGTATTCTGCTCCATACAGATACTCAGGACAATCAAGGTTTCTATTTTCTGTGACATCAAAGGCACCAGTCATATCAGGAGAGGTATTCCTGCTTAAGTAAGACTGGAAGTGTTTACAGATAATTCGGTGCAAGGAGTTTCATAATCATTCCCAGTTCTAGCATTCTAGTAGAGCAGATTAACCATTCCATTACAAAAGAATATTTGAATTCTAAGCTTCCTCATATTCAGTGAAAAGCATAAAAGTCTTATTAAAAGCTATATCATGAGAAATATATCAGCAGCACCACCGTTGTAAATACCACTTAGCAACAGTGCAAGTCCTTCAAACCTGGTTTGAAAATCACATTTACAACATATTTAAGGAAACACCTCAGAGTCAAAACTCAGCTACTACCAGTTCTCCACTAATAAGAGACCTACAATTGTGCTGTCTTCTTAGCAACACAATGATAGACAAATCAGTAACGTTAGAGCCAACATAAAGCATCAAAGACAAGGTAAGGTCATTACCTGTTATATTGCAAAAAACACGGAGTGGTGCAAGTGGTCCGCTTCCGTCTGAATCAATGTAGAAGAAACCCGACGTCTTCCCTTGGTGTCGGTAAGCCTCACAAGATTGTTCATAGATAGCTTTAAAAGAGAGTGGTTGCATCACAAACGAGGAGAAAACAGACATATGTGTTTTATACATGAATATTCCTTCAGTCATCACCATAAAATAAACTACTGGTTCACAGCTGATCAGCGAGTGCAAGAATTTACTGCATTTGAACCCAAGACCATGCTCTAAACTAGGCACATATTTAAGTGTTTCCTTAAACTTCACATAGACTGGCTTTAGAGATGTATTTGCCTTATTTTGGATTCACGATTTCCAAAGCAAGTGCAAAGAAAGCATTTCTTCATCACTTCTGAAATGCAGTCCCAGCACCTCCTGCAGAAGGCAGGCTGTTCTGCACCAGCAGGAAGCAGCTTCTCGTTCCCATTCCTGTGCCAACAGACTCACATCCCTCCTTTCCTTTCATATTTAAAAGTGGTTTCCCTAGTGAAAGAGAGTTCAGAAAGGCTTAAATGGTCAGCCTGAAGTAGCCTTGTCTGTTATTCTGAAGAATGCTGTAGAGATAGTTCATCACTCAGATTTTAATGAAATGTAAACATTTCTTCACTTCTCCCAAAAAAGCAGAACCATAATCTGATGACAAACTGGTTATGAATTAGGAGTCTCACCAGTCAATTACTTGTACCACTCAAGCAAATATGCTTTCCCCTTGTATAGTTCTCTCCTGGCCAGACATGTTTAGCAGGCAGAACACTGCCAAGTGCTAAATATGCACAGCATTACCCTTCCTGGAGTTTGAAGCTGCTTAAGGTACTCAGCACCTGGTGAGATAGTGCTTTAATTAGTATCTATCCTATAATAAATAGAATTAAGAATGGGTCCTCCTAGCAGTCATTAGCCTGATGTAGAAAGCACTGTAGGAGTCCAGAAGATCTCTAATTCCCCCTCTGATAGTTGGCCAAGAGTACATATTAAATGCAAATAAGGTAAAGTCCCCAAACCAGAACCTATTTTTCCAGTATTCAGAACCTGAGGGGCTAGCAGAGAGTCCCTCAGTCACCAAAGTGCTGACAAACGCAACTGGGATATGGAGGGTCAGGAGAGAGACCGTAACAGGCAATTAAGTAAGCAATCAAGGAAGCACGGTTTGATCAATTTGCAAAGTTCTCAAACTGCAGTTCACTTAGTGAATCTGCTGTCATCATCATTACAGGACACTTTATCTTGTCTCATTAGGGACTATGCCGATTTTTTCCTTTGAATTGTTTTCTGAGCATTTTTTAAGACAAATGACAGCGCGATGGGCAATGACATAAAATTGGTAGGTTGTCAGTGAACTGGAACAGCTAGAAACTCATCACAAACTATTTCGTACTAAGAATTTTGCTCCTTCCTAACTGCCATTTTGGCTGGGGGCCAGATATACTTTTTTCAAATCAATAAGGAAAGACGTGAAGATTCAGTCATCGATAATGTGGGTAGATGCAAACAGAGATGACCTACTCGTCTTCAGATGGCCCATTGTCGCTGCAACTTTGGGAAAAAAAAGGTTGTATACAACTAGAAATCAGGCTAGAGGTACTCAACTGGTATAAATCTCTAGGAATGCACAAGCTTCAATGAAAGTGCAGCTAGTCTGTCAGAAGAAAATACATCCTGGGATGTTTTCCTCTTGATTATATGAGAATACCAACATCAAATAATAGAAAGTAGCAGGAAAAAAAGTGGAAAAAAGTGCTAAAACCTCAAAAACTCTAGCACATAAAATATATTCTAACCAACATAAATTACAGAAAAGCTGTTTTGATGAACAATTTATTTTGTAGCTGCACGATGAAAGTTTCCTGTGTCTGTATCTTAAGCATTCGGTACTGCATTCTTCTAGACTGGATGAGCCATTGCTTTTAGTTTTCTGGTTTTTTCTGTATAATGCATTAAGGAGAAAGTGATATATGCTTTTCACCCACTGGCAGATACCATCACAAACATTTCAAGTGCACCAGCCACTCCAAGCTCTTCTCAAGGTCTTTGCAGGCTGAGTCAATCACTTGTTTCAGAATAAAGCTATGCAATCCCATTTGCTGAACAAGGCCTCATTACTCCAGTGACAACAACCTGAAGCAGTCTTTACAGTTCAATGAAACACAAAAATCTCTTTGCAGTGATTCTTCTCTTTATGCAATCAGAAATATCATAGAAAAATAAAGACCAGGTGAACAGTCAGCTGTGACTGTAAAGATGCTAAAGCCCTAAATTTGAACATCGTCCTCATGTTTATGTCCTGTTTTGTGTGAGACTTCCCTGATGTAGATCAAGATGTGGTCTTTTGGGGGACAGTAGGAAACCATTTTTGTAGTTGTCATTAAAGAGTGACTAACTATTTATATATGTGATATGGCCTCACTTCCAAGAAGCAAGCACCAAGTGTAATTATGGATCTGTTGATGAATGCATACATTTTATATATCAAGCAACATTTGCACTAAAAGTACATCTTTTTAGTAAAGGAGAGGTATTAATCAGTTCATTCAGAGTAGAACCCATCAACAATGTTAAAGTATTATTTATAAATCAGAAAACAAACAAAACCAATCCTACAATCAAAAAATAATGATTTTATTCTTTTCTGTGAAGAATATTAATAGTGTTTACACTTTTTAATAGTGTTTACACTTTCATTCCTTAAAGTTTATTTTCAAATTTTAAAACGGTCACCAAAGTGGGACCAAAACAACACAAGTAGTGTTCTTTATGGGCTGCTCATGCAAACCACCTTCTTTTCAAAAAGCTTAATCAAGCATTTTGAAAAACCGTAATTTTTAAAATGAACCTTCCAAGTTTTGTTGTGTCTCAAAAAAGCAAGATTAGTTTTCCTTCTCTAACCTTCCCAGTCATTTTTTGACTAATTTTGACTTATATCAGCTATTGAAAATAAAATGACACTTTCCAGCAATGCTTGTTTCACTATGCCAGAACTGCTGAAACTCACAGTTTATGACTTTCAGTCCCTGCTGTGTTTCCTCAGGCCCTTTTGGGAACAAGCTGCAGTATTGTGCAATAGCTCTGCAGCTCCTGCCACTGAGTTTGCACAGGCACTCAGGATAAAGCTATTTGCTTCATGGCGTTGCATTACAAATGTTCTCAATGGAAAGAGATGTCAGCAGCACGCCCCTGCGAGTGTGGCTTGGACCTCACAGTCAGGTATGGCAGGTAAAAGCATTAAAGTAAGCTACAGCACAGATTAAAATCAAAGTGTGAAAGGTGTAACAGGGGGCAGTGCTAGCTGACAGGATACTGCTTGTAACAGTGGCCATTTCAGGAAGACAAAACACAAAACGGGTTGACTTCAAGGTCCCAGATTTAGTAAGGGGAACTGGACATCAGAAATACCTTTGTCACCAAAAACGTGGATATCTTCTATTGCCCTTTATCACTGTAACATTGGATCCTGTGCTGACATTTTTGCAGTGCATTCTTTAAATATTTTTTGTAAAGGCTGCTGCAGTGTTTCATAAGAAGTTTACAATCCTCACAGAGCTAGCTACAGAAACTGATGCAGCCTGAGAGCCCCATTCTTCATACCAAAAGCTGCTTCCCAAAGTACTGTATGTGCTCTTGCCTACCTGCTAGGATGAGCCATGTTGATGGTATTCCAGCACGCACACCACTAACAGCTTTCAAGATATCTATCTCCCAAGCCCTTATAATCCTCTGTGAAACACATATACCAAATTTCTCCCTCAGGTATCTCTTTCAGCTTTAAGTATCTCAAATTAAACCAGCTTTTCAGATCAACAACTCATCCCATCAGAGCATTTATTCTGAACATGGCTTTACTCACTAATCATAATGGACATCTTTTCCTTCAGTTTCCTTCTCATTTTCCCAGGTGTTTAAGAAATGGGTTATCAAACTTTGATCAGTATTGTAACATAACCACTTTATCCTCAGTCAGATCACCATCAACCAATTCTACATGTTCTCTTACATCTCCTGGGATATAAAGATTCATAAGCTCAAAAATCAAAATTACGGAAACATACATATCCCATATTTTTTCATGCCACACACACTACATCTCTACAGAAGCACACCAGTGAAGCTATAAATTTGCACTTTGACTGACCAAGGTTCAAACTATAGATCCATGATTCAGACTTCAATGACGGAAAGGCATCAAGAGTTTTTAATGCCATTATAAGAACCTATTTTGACCTTCTATGTACAATGAGCTACAGAATTTCATTTTCTCATGCCTGCATCAAGACCCTTACAGCTGGTCAGACAGGGCACACACAATACTCTGCAAGCTGTAGCCAGGTCTGACAGGGGTGCAATCTCTCTAAGCTTTGCTCTACAATTGAAATTTCAGAATTGATTCGCCACGCTGCAGGAGCCTGACAAGTTTTAAATATGAGCAATTTCATCGCTGTTCAGCTCTCTGAAGCATCTTGAACCTATTAATCCAAATTAATTACAGTCCTTAAAACAGAAGAGACTGTATCCCTGTCCTAGCTGAAATCTTAAATAGCACATGGCTGAGCACAAACATTTGCAAGGTCAACCTTCCATCCTTTCCAATAAAACGTATTTTTTCTTCAGTTTTTCACTGACTACCTGTTGCTACACTGACATTTGCCTTTCAGTCTTACTTTTGCCCTAACCAGCTCACCTGCAGTCTCCATGATAACCTCCACTAAGCACATACTTGGTGTTTCATTGTGGAGCTCCCTAGTAGGTAAGCCTTCAGCTGCCCTCAGTTTTTTTCAGTACTTAACAACTCTGTTTCCTTTGCCCCATGTTTCTAACTTATAAAACCTCTCCACTTCCTCAGACCACTTTAATTTCTTTTGACACCTTCAGTCATATTTTGGCTACAAAAAAGGAAAAAAGAAGACTGTGCTAAGACTTGAAATCCTGCAAATTATTTTATTTAAAGTCCTCTCTCTTCAAAGGATGAATGAATGTTTTAAAAGCAAATCTTAAAATTCTCAGTATTTCTTTCCTACTGTCCTTCTAGTTAATTTGGAAACTGATAATACACATTCCATTGAAAATATTCTGAGCTGGAGAATCAGAATTTGAGGTGTACTAGTCATGATTACCAAAATGAATCCTCTAGTATTGTAGTTTCTAGATTGGATTCTCATAATCTAATAAAAATAGCTGATAATTTAAAATTTCTCAGAAGGAAATAACATTTCATGGGAACATAATCAAAAACATTAAAGAGATGTAAGGAGCTTGAATTCTTGATTTAATTGGGAGGTGCTGACACTGTCCACTCCCTGGTTGAAACACAGCAGCAAGAGAGATGCTGCTATGCTCTAACAATTGCACAATCATGGAAAAATTTCAGGCAGAACACTTACTGCCAGATCATTTGGGACTCATTTCATTGCTTTGTAATTCTTTGCACCCTAGATGCAAAAAAGCAAAAATAGCCCTTTAATAATTATTACTATTGTATTCTGAGGTGTAAAATTACATACTGGTTAGACTGGAACAGCCAGTAAGAGCTGAGGATTCAGCTTGGATATGCAACCAGCCCCGAACTGACCTTGGACAAATGACAGGGACAAATGCTGACACAGACTGAATTAAGCATGCTCACCAAAATGCTTAGAGCTCCTGAAGGCAGACCATTCCACCCTCTGCCTGTACACCTCAGACCTCACAATTTTGTTCTTACAGTCTTGGTGTAATGAGTGCTCAATCAAGGATGTTTCTCAATAACAAATAAAACAACATGCAATGGGAGGTTTCTTCCTCTCTTCTCACTCCAACAGTAGAGGGATTAGCACAGACAATGAAGTCTGGGAATGATCATCATTCTCACCCATACAATACAATTGTCTTGTTAAACGTCAGAAAATGAAATCTGTACTCTCAAAAACTGGATTTTGACAGCTCTACTGTTGACAGACTGATGCAGTCCCCACTGTGATGTGCCTGGATGACAGATGGCTTATTTTTCCTTTTTAAAATATGTATTCACTCATCTGATAAAGAAAATGTTATTTCCATAGCTGGCTTTAAAATTACTTTCACCACAATGTCACCTAAATGGATGTTTGTGAGGGATCCTTCTATTACACTTGGGGATTAGACAATTTCCTACAATTCAAACTAAGGCTCCCCCTAGCTGAGATACAAAAGGGTCATGTCAGCCTATCCCCACCTGTCACTTCCCTGCTGAGTTTTGAAGGCAGCTGTGTCAGTCACATACCCCAGCAGCCCCTGCCCAGCGCTGGTGCAGGGTGACCTGCAAGTCCTGCTGCTGCAAGAAAGCAGTCAGGAAGACCTACATCATTTTAAGAGTAATGTTAGAGGGAAAGGAAAAATCAAAAATACTTGAAGGACACAGTGTAAGAGCATGGTATTTCAGCTTTGCTCTTCAAATTACTGGTGCTCCTATGCTGATGGTCATATCTAATGCAGACAAGCTTCAAAGGGGGATTGAGTTACTCCCCAACATGCTCAGTTCTGAAGTCCCAAAATGGAATATCCTCTGTGTTATTTATTAGGAAATGTCAGGCACAGGGATAAACTTTTTTTTTACTTTTTTTTAAAAATGAACACCACTGAGAAATGCAGATATATAATTTACAGGTACACAAACTGAAGGGAAAGCATTAATAAGACAGCAAATTATTACAAAATAAACAATGAAAATTCATATGCCAGAAGCATGGTGTGAACAAAAATATTCAGGAATGTCAAGTAAAGTACTGAAGGCTTGATATGAATATTAAGCATGTTGTGTTTAGCCAAAGAACAACAAGGTGTTTAAATACACTTGGAAAAAAACTGCTCCAAGAATCTCAGACAGGAAAACTGGTTACTCAGGACATGTAAATTACATGACCAGACTCACTTTTAGACATTTGGTGGGCTGAAACTCTCTGTGCCTCATTTGCCCAGCCAGAAAATGTGTATGCATCTCCCTACCTTAGAACACAGCAGAATTACCAAATCCATAGCTGGCACTTCATGATCCAGCTCTAGTCTGCTAACAATCTGGCTGAAGCTATATTAAGCTTTCAAGAACAAAAATTATATATGTGGTAATGCATATTAATACTAAAAAGTACATTTGCAAAGCCTGAAGTTATGTTTATTTCATATCAGTGATTATATGACTTTTCTGTTATTGGATGGAATTACTTAGGTCAATAAAACGTATGTCTGTATGTGCAAGATAGACCACATACCAAAGGAAATATCCAGAATTAAACTACATTCTGTTAATTATCACATTGCATAGCTTTGGGATGTGTTGACATTGCCAGAACATGAAGAATAAAACTATTATTTTATGATTCTCATCATCTTCTATACCAATGTTCATCACTTTATGGAATTAAAAAAAATGCATCTAAGAGTAAAGGTCATCTGAAAATTATTATATATAGAAATAATAGCAATACAGAAGGAGAAGATGAGGCTAAGGAACTAGCACAAGTCATAGAAAGAAAAGATTACTAATCATTATCTTGCAGTGAAGTTAAAACATTTTGTATCTTGGGGCCATTTTACACTGTCCTGCTGCTTTCACTATCATATGATAATTACAAGGAGAATTAATAGTAAGAGAGAGATGTCTATGCAGGTTTTAAACTATGAGTTTTCAATTTAAAATATTTTGTATAAATTCACATCTATAATTCCTCCCCATCTATTTCTCTCTTTCTCTCTCCACCTATAATTCTGATCTAGCTTCAGTTGCCTGCTGCATGGCTAAGCTACAACAGCCTCCCTCTACAGACCACAGGCATTGGTGTGTTTAGAGGCGGTTCATGAACTTACCATGGATATCCTATCTCACACTGAGATTAGTCAAGTTCTGAAAACAGCTCACAGTGTGACACTATCAGACAGAAAAAACTAGATGATCCCCACCCAGGCCTTTTTCTCTAGCTGTGTACTAACAACAGTGTTTCTGCAAACAGAAAGCAAACACTACATTATTATCTCTTTTGCTATAGTTCATACATGTGATTACATAAAGGATTGTCTCCTATCTGGATTATATCAGACTACTCCAATACCTGATGGATCAGGAGGCTACTTACCACACTGCAGAACTGGAGAAAGTGTCTCTTATTAAAAAGGCTTCAGCTGAGCTAATCTTCCAACCTATTTAAATGCAAGCTGCGTGAAGCACATTTATAAGATAAACCAAAAAAAAAAAAAAAAAAATCAAACCCATGCATTTTACAGAGATTGTATCCTCAAAGCACTCTTTCAGCTACAGATCAGCTCAAGTAGCAGTTAGTAAACAGTAGTTTCAAAGGAAAGAATCCATACCATTTTAGTAGACAATATAGATAACATACCTTCCAATATATCTGCAAATTAGATCTTATTCCCAAAAGAGGTGGAGAAACTAAAGCACAACAAACTCATACGCGAGCAAAAGTAACTCAGCTGCCACTGGCTTAATATCCCACAGGGTTATTCCATGAATCCTAGTTTCCCCAAAGTGCAAGCAGTGAAATGGGCACATGGAGACAGTCAGTGCAAGTTCTATATCCTTCACTGAATTATATGTCCACATGCATTTGTGACAGCAAAACATTATCCTGTGATTGGGAGTTTCACAGCTGCAGGTAATACAGGCATGAGAACACAACTGCTAATGAGTGCTGTGACTAACCAGCAAGAAGATGTGAATTGCATGGGAAGCTGGCATGATGAGAGGTAAATGTAAATCCTCTTTCCCCCTTGGAAGAAAAAAATCTCACCCCCCCAAAAGAACCCTCAACAAAATACTTGGAAGGTATTGATAATATTCCACAAGTAGCAGCATTTGAAGGAGGACTGACAATCATTAAACAGAGAATTGGCTTATGCACCAGATGATAAGCTATGAAGGAAATGATCTGTTTAGAAAACACTCAGAGTCTCCCCATATGTTACTGAAATTCAGAAAACAACAATGGGTTTTACCTAATAGCTAAGTTCAGAGAAGAAAGGAAGAGAAGCAGGACTAGATGAGACTTCAGGGTGAAACTTATAGAATCATAGAATGTTAGGGGCTGGAAGGGACCTTGAAAGATCATCTGGTTCAGCCCCCCTGCCAGAGCAGGATCACCTAGAGCAGATCACACTGGAACGCATCCAGGCGGTTCTTAAATATCTCCAGAGAGATTATTAAACCTCCCTGGGCAGCTGGTTCCAGGGCTCTGTCACTCTCACAGTGAAAAGATTCTTCCTCAGGTTCACATGGAACCTCCTATGCTTCAATTTCCCCCCATTGCCCCTTGTCCTGTCACTGGGCATCACCAAGAGGCTGGCTCCATCCTCCTGGCACTCACTCCTTACATATTTATAAACATTAATCAGGTCAGCCCTTAGTCTCCTTCTCTCCAAGCTAAAAAGCCCCAGCTCCCTCACTCTCTCCTCATAAGGAAGATGTTCAACTTCCTTAATCATTTTTGTGGCTCTGCGCCAGACTCTCCAGCAGCTCTCTGTCCTTCTTGAGCTGGGGGGCCCAGAACTGGACACAATACTCCAGATGAGGCCTCATCAGGGTAGAGTAGAGGGGAAGGAGAACTTCCCTCGACCTACTAAGCACAGCCCTTCTAATACACCCCAGAATGGCACTGGCCTTCCTTGCCAAAAGAGCAGACTGCTGGCTCATGATCATCCTTCCATCCACCAGGACTCCCTCTCCCCTTCACTGCTCTCCAGCAGGTCAGTCCCCAACTTGCCTGTCACAGAATAGCTGTTTAATGGGACATGATCCTATAACCTTCCAGTGGTGGATCTTCATCTGGATCTGGTAGATTGCCACACCTCTTGTGACGGTTTAGGAGCTTTCAAGATCAGAAAGGATTTTGAGTGAGCAGGAGGATACCTGAGGTTTGCAAAAGATTGACTGCTTCTAGGAAGATTATATTAAGACAATGTCTAGACCCAGCTAGTTCTTTATGTGTGTCTTGAGATGTGCCCTTTTGCTTCATCCACACATCTTGAATTTCAAGTATACCCATTTTCAGTCATGACAGACACAATCTTGTTGCCTGTATCTGATGTGGTCATGCTAACATTGTCTCAGCTGTGTCTACTATCACCTTGCTGTTCTGCCTTGCCACTGCCTACTTCCTCTCTGTTACATCAAACTCAAATTATTTATCTTTGGTTTTCATGGTATATTTCCAACCTATCTGCTTGTTACGACTCTGGTATTTGCCTTGTCAAAAATGTCAAACTCCTCCAGTTACAAACTCCTCTTGGTTTTCAAACAACGACATTATTGCCTTCTCTCATGTCACTTCTTCATGCCTGTGAGCATTCAATGTTTTCTTCTTTTTTAATCTCCATTTTATTACTTTTTTTCCTTACAAGAAAGCCTAGCAATAATTATGTACCTTAGACTGCCAGACTGAGACTGCCACCTAAGATGCGGATGAAGATTCCCTGGCACTCCATCACTGGCTCCAGCATGATTTTCTCTGTCAGAAACTTAACAGCAAAGTCTTTGGAGCAGAGATAGCCTGCATTGTTAGTTGCTCCTCACAGCAGAATGCAGTCCATGAGTATTTGGAAGAAAGCAGTAAAACTGCTTATGTATCAACCACAAAATGTATTTCAACACTTTACAGATGATAACAGTAAGTTAGGGATATTGCATCATCTTCAGATTTCTATTATTAAAATGATAAAGTCTCTTATTATGAGCTGATAAAACATAAATTAATTAGGTTTGTAAATGCGTATCATGAAGCTCTTTCTAAAAGTTCATAGCATATTAACCACCTCTGACAAACATCACACCAAAAAGAGACAAAATCCACATTGCAACTCCGACAGAAGAGAAATCCAGCTGACAATGAAACTATTCACATTGTGTTTGACTTGGAGCAGATTGCCAGTTAAATCTCCCCACTGTTGCTGCATGGACTTGGGTCTGAAGAGCAGTTTAATAAAAGAAATAGCCTCTCCAAAGTTGTATTAAGTTCAATTTCAAGCCTGTCAGCCTCAGTGTTCTCGTCAAAATCAAAACCTGTTGAGATAATGTTTCAAAACTTAAGAAATCAGATGGTTTACTTTGATAGAACTACACTGAATTACATGATTGGAAGAGTTGTCTGTTCATTGAGGACACTCTGGAGTTGCGCTGTGATCGGATCTGTGGTTTTCGTTCACCTGCTGTAAGGTACTCCTGTATGTCAGCTGCTATCAGCTGAGCGATAACGTCTCTTGTTCTGCAGGTTTCTTATCAGCAGTTTGCATTTGCCCACCAGCTTTGAAATGGTCTCATTGCACATTTCAAGCATATGAACACATTTCTTCAGACTAAGAAATGCAGCTTATCAGCACTGCTTGGCTTGCAGGGCAGCTGGCTCCACAATCTAGCTGGAATCAAATTAGCTGTTGATAATAGGGTTGTAAATAAGCCGAGCAGTTGAATAGCTCTACATCACATGCCTGTGCAGCTTGATCTGCTTAAAAAAAGATCTTTCTGAGAAACTTTTCAGAATACTTATTACATCAGTGAACTCCTAATAACAGCAGCTATGTATGTGCCTTTGATAGCAGGAGAGTTGCCACCAGCTCCATGAAAATGTCTATGGGGAAAACCAGTAATGAACCAACCCTCTGCAGTAATGAAGTGGTCTCCTTTGGACACAAGCTGCACTGAGCTGGAAGAGACAGACATAGAGAGAGCCTCAGGCCCTAAGCTAATATGACAGAGCAGCTGTAGCCCAGAGGTTAGTATCCCCTATTGCATTTGATGGTCCATAGCAACAGGCTTCTTCATTGCCCAAGGAATCTCTCCCTTCTCACCAGTGGACTGCCAACTAGCTTTGTCCCAGCCACCAGCTGGTGTAAAAACTCTGCTACGGCCTCAATCACCGCACGTGCTCTCTGTTGGGTTTGGAGGATTTAAAGAGGGGCAATGCCTTTTGGAATGACAAAAAAATGGACAGAAATTAAACCCTCTTTCCAATCTCTAAAGTCAGCATTTTTTCTTCCCACCCTTCATCTGACTTGACACAATTTCTGTGCCAAACTCTTAACTTCTTTTGTGCTTACAATGACAGTTCAGATGACAAATCTACGAATAAACCTCTCAACCACATCTCTCTGTCAGCTGCAGACCCCACACCTGAAATGATTTCACCATTAATTAGCCAACCATTAAAGTATCCAGAATCGGAGTACAGTTGCCAACATTCTCAGCTTCAAACCCATAAGTACATTCCCTTCTCTTCTTATGTTTAACTTAACAAGGAAAAACGTATCTCATCAGTCCGTGATCTGAGTGCTCATCAAACACCTGCAGTGGCTACAGTTGTGATCTTGGAATTGTTATTCTAACTTACTCTTTTTTCTCTTTATTTCCAGTAACAGAATAGAAAGTTTTCCTTCATCTTCTATTTTCCCTTTCAGTCAGATGTATAAACAGACTTTATACTGGCATTTCCCTTCTCTATTTCTTTTTTTTTTTAGAACATCCAGCATGCTGTGCCTCTAGTGTTTGATTTATTTATTTTTTTTAAATCTATAAAATACCTTTAATATTCCTTACATTGTGGATTTCAGTAGCTGAATGCTGCACGTACTGTCTCTTGCTAATAGCAGCAGCACAAATAGTAGTTCAGCAAAACTGCAAACTTTTAAACAGCTGAAAAATTCTTGCAACATGAACTTTCAGATTACCTAAAAGTAAAGAATGTCATCTTGCTAAAGTGACATACAGCTCCAAACACAGAGTAAAATCATCCAGCTCAGCCCAGCTACATTCAACTAAATTTATAATGATCAATGTGTCTGTGATGTATATGTAACATAACTGAATTTAAAATTCTCTTTGTCAATTAGGAAAAAAAAAAGAGGAAAATAATCTGGTTTTGTGTTCTCCAAAACATTTGTCAAGAAATATGGATATTTACAAATGGATTCCTGTGTGGTTCCAGCCCTTTTTTTGACTTGTTTAAACCATGAACCATGTCAGGACATGCTACATCCTCTAATACAATATGACCTCTGACAAAGCTCATTTCTAGTTTATGTGCCAGCTGAAGCAGCTTTGATATACTGTTTGCAGTAGTTAGCACTGTACATATGACTTTACTTACAGTTATGACAGGTAGCTCCCATGTAGCCTGTATCATTACAATCACAGTAAAAGGTGGTCCAGGACTGAGAGCATTTTCCTCCATGTTCACAGTAGTTGGGTAAACATCTAATTGGAGAGAGGTTTTTAAGAAAAAAAAAAACAAAAACAAAATGATAAACATTTCGGTAAAATTGTGTGCTGGAAAAAAAAATAAAACTGTTTCAACTCCTCATTCAGGCAAGAGTTTCCTATGGCTGAATGACTGTATAGTACCTGAAATCATTACTAATTCCTCTGATCTTTGATTCACTTCAAATACAAACACTGAAAACAACAACATTTAATGTATCCAGCAAGTAGGTAAAGATAACTCTCAATAAAAAACATTCAATTTGTCCTCCATATGTTATAGCAATTAAAGTGTCACAAACTTTCTGAGCAGAGAAAGAGAAGTTACAGATGGAAATACTGTTGAAATCTTTTTTTCAAAAGAGAATTCCCTGTTCTCTGATTAGATGGTCATCACTGTTATTACAATTAGGTCAAGTTACATTTGTGAAAACACAAACTGCATGAAAATCTCAGAAGTGAAAAGAAAAATATGCTTTAATTATGAGTTCTGTATGCTCTCTTCTTTCTCCTCATTTTAGTTGGTATGCCTCTAAAGTATTATTGTGAAGCAAATTATTGAAAGAAGAAATAGACACAATAACATGCAGCTTGGGAAGTGAACGGAAACAAAAGCTGTGGGAGATAAATTCAATCTCCAAGACAAGACATGAATGCTGATTTGAAGTACACTGATGTATATTCAGGCAGTGCCATGGAGTTACACCAGCCTAAATGGAAGCAGATTGTTCCATTGTTTGCCTTTTCTTCCCTCACCTCCCCAACTCCCACCCCTTACTGTATATTAGAAAATCTCTTTTAGGCTTTTGAAAAATGAGTAACATGTTTATACCACTAATTCAATTGTGATGGGTGGGTGGATAGAAAACAGGCAATCAATTTATCTCATACAGACCAGTAATCCATTAGGGTTTGCTTTGCTGTAAATTCAGTTTCAAATCCTTTTTTTTAAAGTCCAGATCTTTCAGTTGTGTTACTGGTGAAGTCACTAATGTACTAGCTGAAGACATGATTTTATTGTAGTTCATCTCATCCTTAAAATAATTTTGCATTTAAGTGCGCATATTGCCTTTAACCATGACTTTCAGTCTGTGTTTTTCTAGAATCATAGAATGGTAAGGTTGGAAGAGACCTCAAGGATCATCTAGTTCCAACCCCCTGCCATAGGCAGGGACACCTCCCACTAGAACAGGTCACTCAAGGCCTCGTCCAGCCTGGCCTTGACCACCTCCAGGGAGGGAGCAGCCACAATCTCCCTGGGCAACCTGTTCCAGTGTCTCACCACCCTCACTGGAAAGAACTTCCTCCTAACATCCAGTCTAAAACTCCCCTCTGCCCATTTAAACCCATTGACCCTTGTCTTGTCATTACAAGACCTCATAAATAGTCCCTCCCCAGCCTTCCTGTAGGCCCCTTTTAGATATTGGAAGGCTACTATAAGGTCTCCTCAAAGCCTTCTCTACTCCAGGCTGAGGAATCCTTTAAATTAAAATGCATTTCATACATGCAAGCAGAAAACCCCCGTCACCAACAGTCATCATCTTCACCAGTCCCACCAGTCAAGGATTCATCAATATGCTTGAGTACAAGGCTGTTTAGAGCCACCAAACACTGATTTTGGACATAGAGGCCTATTAGAGTAACCTGTTGTCCTCACTATGCTGCACACAAGTACACAGCATGCACAGTATACAGTTACAAACTCAAAAGTACAAACTTGCCTGTGTGTGTGAGTCTAAGATTTGCTATAGAACTAAGGTTTTCTTGGGTTTTTATACCATTGTACATAATATTTTAAGATAAAATAAAATATTAATATGAAATATTTATTTTAATTAATGCTTACTCAATTATTATTTCATAGTCAAATATTACAGACATAAGGAATTGAAGAATAAAGTATGTTATTTATAACTATCTGTTAACACCTTTAAAGACAATTATAAGCTATATTGGTCTTATAGAAGTCATGGTTATGGCTTCTACTAATCACTGGGCTTAAATACAAAATGAAGAGAGAGAACGGGAAACACATCTGTGGTTTTTCAGCTCAACAGGCAGTGTTTTTCAGGTCTATGGAGAACACCTTATTACTAAAAAAAGAAATAAAAGAGATGGCAAAACCTGTTGGGTTTGCCCTATCCTTATAAAGCAGGAAGTCTGAGAAGGGATGAGATTTTTGGCTTTTAATTGTATGATATGGAAGCAACCAACAAAATTTAACACAGTTTAACATCCAGCCAGCTCCTCTGTCATTACATCCACACATCAATGATGAAGAGAAATTTAGAGGCTTTGTGGTGATCCTGAAGAAAGCAAGAGCAGCCTACAGGAAGGCATAAACAGAGCTGGTTGGTGCGTGATCTGCAACCAGCTATGCTCTGCAGGACTATGCCAGCTACCTCAAACCAGCAGCTCTCCAATAGCTTTGTCCCAAAGGCTGATGGAGAAGCACAGAGGTTCAACAGCTTTATGGGGATATGTATGGATTTTTCCCCTAAGAGTAGCTCTGCTCTTATATGTGCTTTAGTCATACCTAACTTTGCCCTCAGCATATCACCTTTAATTCTGTGTGATTTTTGGTGATAAAAAATCATGTATGCCTCTTACACAACAGCAGCAGTTGTATTAATATCACATGGGTGTTGGCAACAAGAGACATCTGATATTAATAGAGGTCTTTGGAGAGAGGTAAAAAAAAAAAATGGTGTGTTATTACCACAGTTTATATCATCATGTAATGGACAAATATGTCTTCTGCCTATTTTAAGCCACCTTTTATTAATTAAACCAATGCAGTAGAGCTAATTACTAGTCATTTGTGGTTTGTATCAGAAACTTAGCCACATTATTCCCTTAAAACCATTTCCTTTCAAAGGCTTTACACAAAATTGAAGGTCACTTCTCATTTCTACTTGTCTTACAAATGCAGACGCTTTCTCTTAACCCAACAATGCACAAAATGCAAGTTAAACTAGCCTTGTAAACTTTTAATGATATTCATAAATTCAGAGTTAAGCCTTTTTTTTTCTTCGTCTATTTGCTTTAATTAGCACTAACTGCATTGATCTTGTTTTTGGTCAGATAACTAACCCTTCTAAGAGCTTATGAAACAAATTTCTTTCCAACTTTAGTAATTACCATAATCCCATTCTAGTTGAACAGTTGTGTCTTCATTAAAAGCAAAATTTATCTTAATTGTCAGAGAACTCCAAATTAAGAAATAGCTATGATTAAAATTAATCAAGGAATGGATAAATCACAGATTGTTCCATTTTCTAATTGTCTTGGATTCTCACGGAGAAGGATTTAAATGCATACATTTAAAAATATAAATTCATATTTGCATTCCAGTAGAATCAAGTAATGTTACCAAAAGAACTGGTATCACAGAAGGCTGAATAGGCAAAAAATTGTAGCAGGCAGCCCCTGGCCTATTTGCAACTAAAACAAACAAATATTTCAACTCAATTTTTGTAATTATCATAAATTGAACGCTGAAATTTAATTGTTTGCCTAAGACAGTCTGTGACAGAGCAGGGACTCTGATCTTCCAGAATCCAGAGTAATTCATAGAATATATTATGGTGAATGAGTCTTATGAAAAATAAATGAAGCAAATAAAATGTTCCCTCCTTCAGCCAAGCTGGAAAACACACACCTTAGCCAACTAAGTGAGCAATATGCAGAGCCTGCACAAAAGCATTCACTGTCCTTCGATAAAACATTCACCTCTAAAACTGTACGTGTGCTTCTTTTGAATTCAAAGGACAAGCTGCATAGATATTAGAGGGCAAAAATTGGCCCTTTGATAGGAATGATGAAGAAATAACAATGACAAAATTACTTGAGTGGGAAGGCTGAAGGAGTTCTACACATTTGATGTTACACTTGACTGGAAATAAACCCGGTACTTTCAATAAGCACCTCTCAGATTTTCTTATAGTCAGCACAACACATCCTGCCTGCCCTACTCTATTCTTTCTAAATAAAGAGGGAAAAAAACCAAAAACCAAAAACAACAACAACAAAAAAACCTATTGGAGACAAAGGAGCACACATTCTCAACATTAAGGCTGTCAATATACAAAATTTGGTGACAATCATAAATCCCTAAAACTCAACAAGAAAACACATGAAATGTAGATATTTCTCTGTCAAGAAAGGACTAGCATTTGCCTAAATCTTACCTCAAATTATTTCAATTCAGCATGTTTTCCTGTTTATGGGTTGCAGTTATTTCATGTAAAATTAACAAATATAACATTAAGAGGGATAAAATAGGAACGGATGTTATGATGAAACTCATGGTGTTATTGTAAGAGCTGATACTTTCCTTCAGTAAAATGTAAAGAAGTGTCTTTCCACTGATCTCAATAGATTGAGGCCAGTTGCAACAATTTTGGCATTGCTCTACTGAGCTGTAAATCTGCAGAATTCCTTGCCAAACATTATTTTGGTTCAAGGAATGGTTACAAGGGGATATCAGACAAGCATTTCAAAGAGAAATCCACCAGCATTCCTACATAGAAAACATTTAACTCCAAGAGTTTACCAAGGAGAAAACAAACGAAGACCAGAGTATTATAAAAGAAAGTACCACAGGAGCATATAGAATCACAGAATTCTTTTGGTTGGAATAGACCTTTAAGATCATCAAGTCCAACCATTAACCTAGCACTGCAAAGTCACCACTAAATCACGTCCCTCAACACACCTACAGGTTTTTTTAAAAGCCTGCAGAGATGGTGTTGTTACTGCCACTTCCCTGGGCAGCCTGTTTCAATGCTGAACATTCCATCTTCTAAAGTTGCAAGAGAATAGAGAAGCTGAGAAGTGTGGTGATAATCAAGGGAATGTGTGCTGAGGAAAGCCAAAGATTTGGAGTCTTATTTCTTTTGCATCTTGTCTTAATATTGTTTATATTCACTCTTTCTCCCTTTTCTCCTTTCCTCCCTCTAGTTCTGGTAGTTCTTTTTAGTTCGGGAAACCTAGTCCACTATTTTGCCACAAACAGAAATTCAGGGGGAAATAAGGGTGGGAATGCAAGTGGGAGCACAAATGGGAGCACAGTAAGAGTGGAAGCCACAAAAGGGGTGGCTGAGGCAACTGGGGTTCTATAAGATGAGGAAAAGGAGGGTCAGGTGAGACCACATCACTCTCTCTAACTATCTGAAAGGAGGTGTAGCAAGATGGGCATCAGTCCATCTCGACAAGAGGAAATGGCTTCAAGTTGCATCAGGGAAGGTTTAGGTTGGATATTATGAAAAAAATCTTTACCAAAAGGGCTGTGAAGCACTGAAATAGGTTTTTAAAAAGTGTTGTAGAACATTTTATTTTGTCATTTTTTAAAAGCCATCTACATTTTCTCCTCTTTATCTATTATGTCATGAGAAGTCATGGAATACAAACAGAACAGTAAAGTGAACAAAGACAATTTTTCTTTCCCATGTTGGAAATCATTCACTCTATCAGTGTGAACAGATGTCGTTAAAAAAACTGTCACAAAGCTAAGTTGTCCTTCTTCCTGATATTTGCAAAATCTGATGACTGAACTTTTAAAACATATTGAAAACAAGGCCACCATCTTATACTCTGCACTTGCACACCACTGTGAAAGCAACATTTAGAAGATCTGAACATTGATGCCAACTGCCCTCAGGCATGTGGCTGGGACAGAACTGTGGGAGGGAGGAAGTTGTGCTGCAACTGGAACAAGTGAA
This sequence comes from Ramphastos sulfuratus, assembly GCA_013399055.1. Lineage (NCBI taxonomy): Eukaryota > Metazoa > Chordata > Aves > Piciformes > Ramphastidae > Ramphastos > Ramphastos sulfuratus. The sequence goes on from WBNM01039656.1 coordinate 20,111, forward strand.
GGGGAAAAAGCCTGTTATCTATGCTTTAGGTAAAAAGCATTTTTTTAACGATTTGATTGCTTTGTTGTTATAACACCTACATTTTTAAGAGAGGTAAATGTGCTGACAGTTTGGCTTGGCATCAGCAGAAAAGATTTAATACAAATAAATCCAGAAATGAAAAAAATGAAAACAAATAAACCATCCTGTACAGACAGCTGTTCCATTTAGAATTCATCATTTTACAAAGCAAAAATCATCTGCAAAAATCAAACAAACAAGGACAGGATATTATATCCTACATGAGTCCTCATAGCTGGCCTTTAATTTATCATGGGGCTGCACATCCCTTGACTTTTGACTCTAAAGGAATAGCAAAGGAGGTCTATTCAAGTACCCCCCTAAAACTCAATTCCACATTCAAGTTGGATTTCAAAAGCCACTTAAGTAACCTCCCACCAACCCTCTAACTGCCATTTTACCTCCACAGAGGTCTCATTGAGGGTAAATTCTTTTTCCAGCACCAGCAGGAAGTCCCTTCAGTGTATTAAAGACAAAGGCTAAGTATCTTAAACTCCAAAATCTTTCCACATGTACAAGCCATTTCAGTTACAGAAAGGAATTCACTCTGTTTAAACTAGATCTGTAGCTATCCCTTAGAGAATCTACTGAATGTATTTCAAGGGGCAGATCAGCACTGTTCTTAGTTATTCTGCAGTGGCATCAGGTAAATAAGATTTGAATTCAGCACCATTGCATTGCTTCATGTAAAACTAAACAAACTTATCTGGAAAAGAATAAGGCCAATTTAAAACACAATCTGTCTCCAAAACAGATCCAGTGATGTGAATTTGGGAAATGAATCTGAAGAACCTGTCTTCGTTTTACATTCAAGCACTGTTTCTGCAGACAAGTGCTCCCTTCATGGGCCTGAATCATTGTTTTATGCAGCCGCTCTTGCATGTGTGAAACAAAGTCAGGGAAAACAAAAACCGTTAAAATTAAGGCAGGGCAGACAAAACGAAACCATGTCATAGCTCAAATAATCTGAGCATTCTCTTCCATTCACATTAAAGACACACAAAGGGCAGAAAACTCCCTCCTCTTCAGAGGCAGCATTTTTTATTGTGACTGACTATTTTTAGAAACTTTGCTTAGTACAAACACGTTCTTGTTTTACAGTTATCACAGACCAAGCTCAACTGACGGTACAAAGCTCATATACTAACTAGTCCAGGTGAAGTTTTTCTGCATCCTAAAACTTGGGTGGTATTAAGGGAGTTTTCAAGATTCACACTCCAAAATGAGCTACGTGCAATGGTTTAAGTAGAATCATAGAATGGTAAGGTTGGAAGGAGACCTCAAATATCATCTAGTTCTAACCCCTTGCCATAGACAGGGACACCTCCCACTAGTATAGGTCA
>WBNM01039656.1:21681-54540 GCA_013399055.1 Ramphastos sulfuratus
GACTGTGCCACACAGCTTGGTGTCATCTGCAAACTTGCTGAGGGTGCCCTCAATTCCTCTGTCCATGTCACTGACAAAGATGTTAAACAGCACTGGTCCCAGCACGGACCCCTAAGGGATGCCACTTGTCACTGGCCTCCAGGTGGACATTGTGCTCTTGATCACCACTCTTTGTGTGCGACCATCCAGCCAATTCCTTATCCAGTGAGTGGTCCACCCATCAAGTCCCTGTTTTTCCAGCTTGGTGACCAGGATGTCATGTGGGACAGTTAAATGCCTTACTCAGGTCCAGTACACTAGTTAGCATGTCTAATTTGTGATGCAAGTGCATACATTGGGAAAGACTGAAGGTGTTCCTCAACTCTTACAGAATATCACGCATTCCTCAATTTCTAATATTTTTTTTCCCCCACTGTGTATGCATCTTCACAGGGACTTAAGTCAGTAAGGTATCTTTTTCAACTTTTCCTTCCCTGCCATGGAAAATAGTTTGGATTTAAGATATTTTCCCCCTTACACTTACGTATCATTACATCTAGTGTTTTGTTTTGGGTTTAGTGCAGAGAAAGAGGTACATTCTGTAATGACAATTAGATGAAAAAGAAACATGTCAAAAAACATTGTACTTTTTTTTTTCTGCACAAAGCAAATGGTCAGTGTTTTACAAAGTATCAACACAAGCTTTAGAAAGTGAAACTTTTTGAAAACCTGTCCACAATTTCCTTAACTAAAACAGAAACTGTATGGAGACACCAAGCTTCAGTGTGTGCCCTGCTACTTGTAAACATGTCCTCTGAAGCCTATGTTGGAAATAGTCAAGAGACAAAAGCTGAGGGGGAAAATAATCACTCACAGAACTGAATTAATCTTTTTAAGGTGATACAAATGATTAGAAGCTGAGCTATGTCACTTAATCTATATTCTTACCCTGGAAGGTTAGGCAGGATGATTCTTGAGGTCCTTTCCAACCCGGTATTCGATGTATCTATGAACTCATCCCACCACCCATTCACTTCCTACCATAAAAATTCAAATAGTGCTATCTGAAAACATCTGACTCATTGCTATAAAACCAAGAAGGGGAAATGTAAGAGGATTTCCTTAAAAGAAAAAATAATCTAGACTATGAAACGATTGGCATTTCTGCAGAGAAGACACTAAATGCTGAAAATAATATTAGAGAGAATGAAAATAATGGATGCCAAATTGTGAGTGGTGGTATGTTGTGTTGGTTTCTAGGGTTTTGGTTTTTTTGTTTGTTTGTTTGTTTTTTGTTTGGTTTTGTTTTTTTTTTTTTTAATAATTTCTGTAATGCACTGCAGGTATTTGTGTGAGAGTGATTGTAATATTAAGTGTTTGCTTTTTCAGTCCCAGCCTGGGACTGTAATAAATGAAATTAAAACTCACTGGGCATAATTAGGCAGAATATTTTCTCATTTGCATGGCCAACTTTGAGGGGGCAGGGGGTGGGGAAGAAAAAAGTTTGGCTTCTGCTGCAGGGCATACATTAAATCTTACAGGGGATTTAGGAAACACAAAAAAGAGACTGTGCTTTCATCAGATTTATTCTAACACCTTTCACCTGCAACAGTAACTAATTTCCCAAAGGCCCATTTTGACAGTACAACACATGAAGCGATGTTAAGTTCGGTGCTAAAAGAAAAGGAGGAAAAAGTCAAAAAATATTATTTCTTACAAGTAAAAATTAATAGTAATATCTAATGGAATCTACAAAGGAAGTAGGCATAAAACAGGATTTAAAAGGTCAACTCTATTTAGCAAGGAAAAAGAACACTTTAAGCTAATTTAGCTAGAAAATGTTATAAAGAATATTCATAGATAAAACATTGATAGGGACAAAAGGATAGGGAATAAAGACACTATCTGTGCTAACTCGAGTAGTACTGGGAAAGAAACTCATGAATCAACTTATCATTCTTCTCCCTAATGAGGTAAACTGTTAATGCCAATCCCATTGCAATGATTCTTATGCATACCAACACACCCTGCCCTCTCCAGTTGTTTCTGCTAGAGGAAGAACTGGAATACGCAGATGAATCTTGGTTTAATCAGGAGGGCAATATCCGTGTGTGCTTGTGTCTGCCCACTGATGCTACAGAGATGAAACACTGCCAAGATTCATAAGAAGATATCCAGTGAGGTTTGTTTTCCTGATTGCAGATCTCTGGAATTCCCAGGATGTCCTGCAAGATGTGTCATCTGACCATCTGCCAAGGTGGATTCAACACAAATCTATTTTTTTCCCCTTTTTTGCTTCGCCAGCTCACTTCAGCAAACTGAAGTTCCCAGTACTGTCCTTGACAAGTACTGTTAGTATTTGCTATAGCAAGGGCAGGGTGCCAGCCAAATAAAAATAGGACAACTCAGTGAAAGCTTCATCAGCGCAGAATCAACATGAGCTGCAGCAATCAGGTGAAAGTACCCTAGCAGTTATAGACATGGAGAGCAATGAATGCATTTGTCTATGCCTTCATGCAAATCTGAGCCTAAAGGAAAGCTGTCTCCAGCCACCCTCATAGTTTATTTATGAATAATGACAGGTTCAACACATAAATGGTCGTCTTAATCCCAAGACTACCTAGTCTCATATACTCTAGTACAAATGGTGTATAGTACTTAGGGTGTACAACACTGTGCATCATCATTGCCTTAGTGCTGTCCCTTTCAGCTTTGCTACCAAAAATTCTTCATGCTATTTCAAGAACAGCTATTTCAGGCTCCATAACAGAGTTTTCTCTGTCACTGGCCAGTTCAAATACCACATCCTTTGTGACAGGGTATGAGGAGTTAAAGTATTAGTGTAACCAATGCCATCATTAAGGATGTGACTCAAGAAGATGCAACGTATCACAGGATGTGCCTCAAAAAGTCTGGTGGAAGCAACCATTTGTCTAGCGCCATCCTGAAGGGCAAAGGAGACTATCTGCATGAGTGAGAGGTGTCAAGTCAGAGGAAAATGAGGCCAGTTTTCCCCTTTAGACAGCTGTTTGGCACAATCTATACTTATCGCAATGATTCCTAAGCACTTCTCTTTACAGAGTTTGGAGGATCTGATAGGGGAAACTACACCAAATATTGCCTCTTCATGTACGCATGGAGTGCCAGAACTCCTGAAAATGGAAATTCATTTTCTGTGACTAATGCTTTCTAAATAGTTTCTCCCATTGCGTGCAAGAAGTGGATGAGATTAATCAACCCATGCCTACATGCTTTGGGCAATACCACGGCCCTTGGTGCTGTATTCCACACAGCCTTGTGCTGTATTCCAAGGGGTCCATCTGCTATAAGAGCAGACAGTCTTGCTAAGCCCAAAGGGAGAGTCTGTGTCATATGATGAAAGGCTGGAAATCACAGTGTTTCTGGACTGAGATTTAATGATTTTCTGGCACATTTTCATAATATCCATAGCAACTCTTGAGCCGCAGTATCTCTTGAGCCCACATTCCTGCTCCTATTCTCTTAACAGAATGCCAACCACAGCAAATAACCAACTCAGCTTCAGGACTGAAGCTAGTATATCTCACTGCAAAATCTGCCATTCTAGCCAGCTGCTGAATGAGAAATCCCAGAGCTTCTTTACAGTGTGGCCAAATTCTCAGCATCTGCATATTTGTTTTCCTACCCATTTAATTTATTTTTAAATGAGAGCTGCCTGAATTTCCCCCAGGCTATGCCTTCCATTGTTTGGCCACACATGGACAAACCCACGCACCCACTATTCCACTGCCACATAGGAAGAGAAAATGTAGTGCAGAAAGTATTAGTACTTGGCAAAATACACAATTAGATGCCACAGTATTCTGAAATTAGCACGGCTATGACAAAACATATTTTGACTTTGAACAACAGAGATACAAAGAACTGCCGACAAAGAAAAGATTCTTTATGAAATGGTAAGGAATTTGGGCTTTCTAGTCCCAAAGCATCACCTCCCTTTGGAGTTCACTTTAGATCGACAGTGCCTCTCTAATTTCCTTACTCTGACACCATCCCAGCAAAGTTTAGTAAGTTGAAATAAGTTTAAGAGCACTCCGTTGAACAATTTGCCAGTTCCCAGCAATCTGTGGCTTAAGGATTCATGTATGCCTTACTGGTTTTTCCCTTTTTATTTGACCTATATCTACAGCATCTAACAACATCCAATTTGATGCTGTGTAAGATTTGAATTTGTGATAAAGAGCAAATTCTTGTTTATTATTCACTGACTTTTATAGTCACCACTGCACTTAGAACAACCTTTAAGTGGCCCAGAGAGGACGTACTTCTTGGAAAGGACTGGTAGAGGTCAAGGTTGAGGTCTGTGAATGCATCCAACTGGATTTGCATTTCATCTTTCAGCAACTGAAATATAGATTGTGAAGGGGCCAATACACAGTTGCTAGCTTGATTTACTAAGAGAAAGATGTCTCCATAGTCATCCAGTGCCTCAGCACCCATTTCTTCTAATAGCTTGAAAACTTCTAATCCTCATTTTGGCCACATTTGAAAAATGGAACAGACACCTCAACTCCAAGAAGCCACAAGATAGTGTGAAAATGGAGAGCCAAGGGAGAACAGAAAGAAGGAAATCATGTTACTGTTCATCAAAGACAAAAACACAGTCTAAGATGAACCTTTCTAGGCATCATGGAATCTGCAAAAAAAGAAATTTCAAGAAAAAAAGAAGGCAATACATTTTGCAATTACAGAGCTCCACCCTGCTGCTGCAGAAATGAATCATGTATTTTTAGAAGCAAAAAGCAAATCAGGGAAGTGATAAATGAGTAGTAGTTGTTGCTCCTTCTCCTCCATTTCCTTACTCTGCAAAATTTAACAGATATATATATATATATGTATAAATAAAGTTAATTTTAAAAAAGGCAAAAAAAAAAAAAGAGCTTCATTCCCATATCTCTGGGTTATATGATTCCTACTCCCTGCTATTGCACTGCCTTTGAGTGTGTGAGAGATACTTCTATCAAATAAGCTTTCTCACATGTGGGAGAAATCCTGAGTTGAATTTCTCAAAAATATTTCCATGGTTTTGGTTTCTTCTGTTATTTGGGTTTTGCTAGGTTTTTGGGTGTTTTTTCTTTCTTTCTTTTTTACTTAAGCAATGTTATTGTTGTTGACATTGCAGAACCCCTAAAGCAAGAACAAGACACAGCTGTTCCAGCTGGAGGAGAAGCCTGAGCAAATGCAACAGAATTGCACAGAGCTGGAGGGAACTCAGAAGATCACATAGTCCATGCTCACACCCCAAGGCAGGATCACCCATACCTGTGTTTGTTATTTCTCACAGACTCATCTAACCTATTCTTAAAGCCTTCCAGTGACAGAAACTTGACAGTCTCCTCAGGCAGTCAATGCCATGACTGCTCTTCTATACATTCCTGTCAGGAAATATGATTACTCCCTGCTCCCTTCTGCACTGCAGCAGCCTTTCAGCATCTGAGGACCATCAGGCTGCCTTCCCTTAGCAATCTCTTGCTGTTAAAGAAGCAGAACTTAATATTTGTTCACAAGGTTATGTTTTCTAGACCTATTTTTTTTTTTGTATTTTCATACAGACAAGGCCATTCAAGAAACAGTTTGGGCTCTGAATATGCTGAATGTATTTAAAGAGTTGTCAGTTAACCCAAATTTCAAAATGAAAGCTGTACATGCTAAGACCTTGGTATCTTGGTATCAGTGTTATGCCTCAGGGGTCAGGCTTAGACCAGGAGACTGATCTGAAGTTGCTGCACATCACAGAACTGAATAAACCTCAGATCAGAAAGTCATTACTAGCACTAGAGAGACCAATACTTTCGTTACTGCTCTCCAAACCCACAGATTAGGGTTTCTCAGTTTGAGAAGGCATAAGAAGATCCAACCCTCCATTCTGCCACACACATATACTGAGCAAGTGAAAGGAATCATTTGCATCTCTGGAGACAGCAGCCTCTTTCCTTTCATCAGTGTTAAAAAGACTGAAAAGAGACCTGTGTGCCAGCCACACTACCCAGCCGGCTGCTGCACTAGATGCAGTTGTGATTTCTTACCCTGCTGAGTGAGAGTTTCTAAAACCACATCCCTACCCCATTTCATGAGGGTGTTTAACAGGCTCAAGAAGTTTTTGCAAATACTGTAAAATACTGAGGGGAGAAATGTGTTCAGTGAACACACCATTAAGAAAGAGACATCCTGTTGTCTTGGTGTTGTGCTTGTGGTTTTGGTTTTTTTTCCTCTAAACTGGATATATTTAGGAAAGTCATTCCAGCTTCTATCTGTAAAGCCCCTAAAATGCTAGATGTAGGTGAAGGACAGGGAGCCTGGCCATACACTTAAAGCTAGAAACTTATTTGAGCTCAAGAAAAGGGAGTAATCCCTTCTGACTTACAGCATCTGTGAGAAGAAAATTGATTTTTTTATACTGATTGCCACTTCCCCATCCTTTGACACTGACATCCTCCCTACAGATTAAGGGCCAAAACCAGAAAGTATTACTCTGTTCTCATTAGACTTTTTTACTTTGAAGCTTTAAGGTTTAATACATCTTCCCCCAAGAAGATGCCTCCTTCCTGAAAAGTACTTACAGTGCAAAACACAGGGAGTAAAGGCTGCACTGTCCCTGCAGCCGTGAACTTCATCTATATCACTCTGAACTGAAAATAAATTCAAAGCAAGTCTGCATTTATTTGTTTGGGTCTATGCCAGATGGCTTTTGGTCAGAGATGGCCAACGTAGCACATGTACTGATGCAAAAACTTCGTAGACAAAGATCTTTCTTTCCCTCAATAAAAATTCTCTGAATTCAATTCACTTCCATACACCTCTGTGTTGTTATTTTTTGTTCTGTACCATGCCTTAGAGGGACATGCGAGTATGCTATTAGAAAATATATTTTCTGACATATTAATACACCAACCCCTGATGGGTACCTGCACTCCTAACCAAGCAGAAATCTTTAAAAAGCAGCAATGAAGAGCAATAAAGTTAAGCCCACTTCCTTTTAAATACGGAGCAGACAGACGTTGTAGCATGATATTGCCTCATTTTGTGTTCACCTCATATTGGAATGGGTATAAATGTATTGCAGGCAGCTATGACCTGTAACAGTTCTTAACAGGACCAGTGTAAACACCACACTTTGCAACATCCTGAGAAAAGACTGAGCAACTTCTGCATTTGGACAGACACAGCAAATATGCATACTATGAATAAAAAAAAAAAAAAAAAAAAGTTAGATTAACAATAGGTAGTGGAGATAACGTCAAGAGTCCTACAAATGCATTACTACAGAAAAAATTGCTTCTTCCTATAAATCCTACTTTCCTGTTCAGAAAGGCACAGGGAACAGTTTACAGGAATAGCTTCTCCTTTGAAGGAAGCCCAGCTTTGTAGAGCTTGTGGGGTAGACACAGCTGATACAAATAGAATGGGGATGCATCTCCTTGCACAGATTGTGTCACTGAGAGACAACATGTAGGTACCATGCAAGGGGAGGGTAGACTAGAGATGACTTTGAAATACAGTAGTAAGAACATTAGTGATGCTGGTAGTGCAGCTGAGGACTAGAAACAAGCAGTCTTTTAATAGAAGATGGTGCTAACTAGCCTTCTTCCATCATCTTCCTGTTTTTCATGGGAAGAGTGGTTGGCCATTGGAATGGGCTGCCTGGGGAGGTGATGGAGTTGTCACCTCTGGAGGTGTTTAAAAGGAGGCTGGATGAGGCACTTAGTGCCATGGTTTAGTTAATTAGAAGGGTTAGGTGATAGGTTGGACTCAATGATCTTAGAGGTCTTTTCCAACCTGGTTAGTTCTGTGATTCTGTGATCAGGAAGGTTCATATTGCTGTGTTTTAATTCCAGCCTGCACAATATCTTAATGTCCTACCAAAGGCATAGAAGACATGAGTTTTCTGTGTATTATCTGCTAATCCCAGCTCTCACAGATGTATCCTGAGCTACCCACTCAATCAGGACCAGAGCAGCTACTAGGTGGCCTATTTCACCGGATCTCTGAGGTTGCAAGAGCTTTTAGAAGTCTCTAGCAAAAAGCCCTCTCCTTCGAGCAGGTCAGCAATAGGGTCAGATCAATGTTGAACCTTGTGTCTCCATAAGCATTGTCAGTTGGCACTGTCTCCTCAGCCACCAAATGGAAAGACAGGAAAACTCAATCTATTTTATGGGCATCTTCATTTTTTTGTGTGCACTTTCTGATAGCTCAACTAGTGATGAGGCATTTATATCCCAAGAAGTAGATACTGATAGACAGAACTAACAAATACAGGGAGACAAAAGGCATTCATGCCAAGTTCACTTGAACACACATATAGTTCAAATACTAGCGATGAGAGATGATGAGATATTAAGGCTTAGTCCCTCAGACAGCTCCATCCTGGGGTGAGGAAGGTTGTGGGAGTGTATAATATGCCTACATAACTAGGTTCTCTGTCAAAAACATTCTGCTGGCATCAGTTGTAGTCCCAGTTTATCATTTTTTAAAACAAAGTCATTAATTCTCTTCTGAGGAGCAGGCACAAGTTGCAGCAAGCTGCCTAACCACCACTTTCAGAACCCAAGTATGAATGATCTTGGTCTACAAGCCTGTAACAAATAAATTGCTTTCCAAATAGTGGCATATTCCTCAAAAGAGGTTTTTTTTTGCTTAGATAACAAAGACAAATGTCCCATTTACATGTTAATTAAACTACACAATTCCCATGTGTTAACATTACAAAAATACGTGCTTTACAGTGCACACAGCAATAAATCTTACAATTAAGAAAGGGGAGATCACTTTTTCTGAGAGGAGATGCTTCTACAAAGTTTTATTACACCTTACACAGAGAGAATGAGCAGCTGGATATTACGTGACTGGAACCAGACCCTAACTTGCACTGCTGTGATACAGAGCACTAGTTGGTGACTAGTTGAATTACAGTGACTGGAAGTATGAGACATTTTGTGCAGTGAACCAATCTGAAAAAGATCTGAAAACATATCCAAGGGTACACCATGCAGGCTAGATAGCAATTTGGATTTGAATTAAAATCTCCTGTTCTCCCAAGCCTTTCTGTCTATAGTTTTGTGGTAACCAATTATGCTGTAATATAGGTTTGCAGAACCTAGAATTTTCATAAATGGTTAAGAGGAGCATACTCCATGAATACTTTCCTTTTTACTCTTTCCCCAGCTCATCCACTGGTTTAGTATGGGAGTGACATATTTCAGTTTAGTATGAAACAATGGTGTGCCATTTAGGTGAAGATGGTAGATAAGATAAATGGAAGTGTCCATGGAAGGAATGCAGGTGTAGGTCTGAGTTAATTAACCAATGTAATTAGTATGCATGGGGAGTGAAGGGTGTGATCTGAAAATTATCTGTAGTCTGTCATGTGAATAGAACTGGAAGTGTATATAAGAAAAATAAATTGTGCAAATAAATGTCTTCACTTGGGAAAAGCCTCCTGAAGTCCATGCCTGCCACTGCCCCCACCAAAAGCTACAGTTTAGAATCACTGTGTTGGCAAAAAAAACCCCAAAACAAACAAACAAAAAATCCCAACAAAACAAGCAAACAAACAAAAAAAACCACCACAACAAAATTGCCTCTTGCCTGTATTTTTCTCCTTTTTTTTTTAATTTCATACCTCTTTTCAATTCTCCTTTGCCGCTATGCCCACTCAACTTCACTACTGCACCACCAATACTTGACTCTGTGAATCTCGGAACAACTTCTGTAACTCTCTGAAATCAACTCTGTAAAAAATTAACCTCTTTCAAGATTGTGTTCAAATGTGTAATGCAATTTAGGAAAAAAAAAAAAATCCTCCCTTCTTCCCTGCAAAACATCTTCTGCTCAGTTACCAGAGCTGTCAGACAGGGAGACAGCATTGCATGTTTCACCACATGAGAAAGCTGCAATATCCACGGTGCCTGCAAGGCTCACACCCTTCTGATGAATTTCTGAAGGCAGGTTTCTCTCTTCCCTTTCATGGGACTTCCACTGAGACACCAAATCTAGCCACAAGAGAATCACTTTTGCCAGTTGCAAAGACATCCATTTTTTCCCTTTTGTAATCTAACTGGGTTTTGAAATAATGTCTACTATATAATCCAGGCAGTGATACCTACTGCATACACCAGCCACTCCTCCCAGCCTTGTATCATCAGCAAACTTGCTGAGAGTACACTCTGTTCCTTCACCCAGTTCCTTGAAGAAGAGGTTGAACAAGACTGAACCCAATATTAACCCCTGGGGAAGAGCACTAGCCACAGGCCTCCAACTAGACCCTGCACAATTGATCACAACCCTCTGCATTCTGTCATCCAGCCACTTCTCAATCCACCTCACTGTTCACTCATCTAACCCATCTAATCCTACTCTTACCTATGAGGTTGTTATGGGAGACAGTTTCAGAAGCCTTGCTGAAGTCGAGTCAGACAACATCTCACTTTTCATCTACCCAGCTGGTCACACCATCATAGAAGGCTACCAGATTGGTCAAGCATCATTTCCCCTTCCTGAATCCATGCTGACTACTCCTGATAATGTTCCTTTTCTACACATGCTTAGAGATGACCTCCAGAATGAGCTATTCCATCACCTTTACCATAGCACCTCTGAATCATAATAGAATAATTATCTCCTGTTTCAAAATATGTGTTGAAGGTACCTTAGAATGGTCCACTTGCTCTTAAAGAATCTGTTTTTTCCCAAGAAAACAGCAAAAATATTTTTCTTAATTCTCAGAAAAGTTTACATTTTGCTTCCTTTTGTTAAACTGGCATCTTGCCAGTTCTATTTACCATTTCACACACACCAAGTGTGAAATTCATATGACCTTGAATTCAGCCATTGTTAAACGTGGAAACAGGTTTGATTAGCAGAGTCAGTATTCTATCCATAAAAGTTAACATTTGTGAACGCACAAAATGAGCACAAAGATCCCACATAACACAGGTTTTGCCCACATTTCAAAAGGTTCAGCTCCAGAAGGCTGATTCCTGCTACAGTAATCAATAATGCAGATAGGTCTTCAGCTTTATCTAAGTAACACATCTGAAAAAATTACATCCAATGCTTAAGTTCTTAGCACATTTCTAAAATATCCTTCCTACTCCCTTAATGAAGCACATGAAATTTGCAGCAGTTCCATGTCCAGAACTTAGCTAGTTTAAAAAAAAAAAAAATCAACTATTAAAAAATCAGAGCCTTTTATTCCACGTGCTAACTTCAAATAACACACTTGCAGAAATAATTCAGAAATATTTAGATAATAAAAATCCATAGGAGGCAAAGGAGAGATTATTAAATACTTTTACAAGTCATGTGATTATTTCCTCTTTGTTCTTTCTGAGAAAAATCTGTGTTTCCTGTCAGGTTTCAGTTTAGGAGAGATTCAGATCAGTATTTAAACTAAGATGTGTCTCTGGCAGATACAGGCATTCAATCATATTGTCTTACTGAACAGGCAGTATGCCACATGAGGTGTACCGTATCTTGATGATAAACATGCTATGCTAACAAGAAAAACTGTAAATGAGCTACTTAAGCAAAACCAGCATTAATATATTAAGGGGGTGACACGTTCTGATGAATCAAATAATTTTTCCTTCTCTTTCATTTCACTCTAAAACTTCAAAGTAATCACATGCTGTTTATGCATACAATTTAATCCTTTCACCTATCTGCAGATTGATTGACTTTGCATACTCTATTTCCTACAAGTCAATCTGAAGAGAGCCTCATGTAAGTGAAGCTATTTCCCCTCCAGTTCTACTATCCTTGATGTAATTTCTATTTTCTATTGTAGCTTCATTATACCTAATATCCATAATGTTGCCAGATTAGAATTTTCACTTAATGTAATCTGTATTTATAAACAGCAAGGATGGAAAAAAAAAATCACAACAAAAAGAACAAATACAAGAAAAAGGAAACAATAATTACCTGTCTTTGATGCCACACAGATCAATGTGTAAATCACTAAAATTCCCCAGGGAGCCTTGCTGAACTAAAATGAGGTCCTTGGGCTGGTTATCAATAAAGATGAGCCTCATACAGCCTTGAAAAGCAGTAATGGGATTTAAACATTGGGAATCAGTGAAATTGTCAGGGCACCCTGTGGAAAAAAGAGAAGAGGCTGAGAATAATATTGGAATGTTCATCTATTTCTATTGGGATTTCCTAATGCAAGAACTTGGAAGACTCATTACTCCAGGTGTTTCATTCCTTGTACTACACAACCTTCTGTTCTATAAACCCTTCCGTAAAGAAGAAAGAAAACAAGACAAACAAAACAAAACAAAACACAATGAGATGTGCAGATTGTAAAATTATTAAGGGTTAAATTCTGCTCCTGAGGCAATGCAGAGAGTGAAAGGATGAAATGCTGTGGACAGTGAGCAAGAAAACCATTTGTATCTGAGTTTCCTCAGCATGTGGCCAGCTCTGAGATCCAAAAGCTTCTGTGCATCCTCACTTAGTGCTATTCCTGGAGAGTTCATTGAGATCAGAGCCTCATTATGGTAAGCATTACACAGAAATGCATTAGATAAAAAGACAACTGATGCCGCTCTCTTTATCTAAATTAATGCTTGCACTCTGAAAAGGAAAAGCTAGCATTTTTCAAGACTGTTCTGTTTTCAAATTTGAGGTAAATCTGCATTCATTTCCATGAGAGCACAGTACCCAAGTATCTCTGCAGATCTTATGTCAATTAAGCTCTGAAGTCTGAAGTCTCTGAGGCAGATCAGGACAGTGATATCTATAGGATTATTAATAAGACTAATAGTCTTGAGGCCTTTTAACTAGAAAAAACACTTGTGGCTAATACAGCTATCAAGCTTTTGCCACCTAGATGAGGGTACCCACTGGCTACCACTATCAGGAGTCCATTTTACAGCTGTGCAAGCAGTTCTGCTCATACTCCCTCTATTAGGGTTGACCAGATTCTTCAATCTTCCCTCCTACATTTACCCATTGGAGCTCAGTAGGGGGTCTAAAGTCAGTTGTTAGAACCTTTGCTCTTAGCTGCAAACAGAATGCACCTGGGGAGACCTTCAGTGGTGAAAACCTAAATATCTGCATTATGAAAATCTCATCCTTCATCTGTCTGAATGAACCTACCTCCAAAATAGTAGTTGTTCCCAGAGTAGATCCTTGAGACAGTGGTTGCATGGCTAGCAGTGGCAGCATTATTATCTAGTGTCAGCGTAATGCGATGTCTTCTGGCATTGATGTTAACAGAATGCCAAAGCCCATCATGAAGATTGGTGCCTGGCAAAAAAATAAATATGAAATGTGAAAAAAGAGATGCAGGAGACAAGTGTGTTCTTCAAACCTCCTTTTGCTTCCAACTTGTGACTACAAATGTGGACTTGACACCAAAAAAGGGAGATTAGTCAGCTAAAAAAACATTACCTCTGGAAACAAACCATGACAGAAGAAAAGACCCAAGAAAGAGAAAGTTTTTGAGAGCATTTAAAGCCAATCGTCTCACATTCGAATCTAACCTGCTTCTGGTACTGCAAGGACTCATCAAGCTAGCCAGGCCTTTTATCTTCTTGGTAGGACATTATTACCATTTTGGGGGGAGGTTATGTCTATCTTCAGTCTGCTGGGAAATGCTCAGAGCTTACAGGAGCTCACAGAGACCACTGTTGAGCTTCTGGTACTAAACACATGCCTGAGACTGCAGAGGATTAGATTCATTGAGATGGCCATACCCTATCTCAGACTCCTTTATAAAACCTGACCAATTCCAGTATGCACCAGTAGGATATGCATTTCTTAAAACCCATCAGCACTATGAACATAGTCGTATTGATAGATGTATTGGAGCCTTTCTATACTGGATTTCCATATGGGTCTTGTGAGAGCTGGAATTGTTGCTCTGAACAGGAACATATGAAGGTGCATGAGATTATTTTAGTACTGAGTATCTTCTTTCTCTTCTAGACACTTGTGCAAAGTGGGAAATAACCTCTCTGTTTCCTTATTCTGACCATCAGTGTTACATCTCAAGGCTCTTGAAATAGAACCACAGAGCTACAAAGAAATTCCACATTCTGTATGCTGACAGCCACGAAAATCAGTAAGCAAACTTCTGAGCTCACACACATCAGTGCAGGTAAGAAGTAACCTAATTAGAGTTCAAAATGCACCTTCAGGCTGGAGTCACTGAAATCAGGCACAAACAGCCAGTATTTATGCCTTTCCCTAATGGAATATTTTTCACTAATGTAGCTCTTGGAAAAAAGCAAATAAGAACTTAGTGGCACAAAGAGGTATGAGAACAGTTCAAAACAAAATAATAAAAAAAAGTGGGTGTTATGTGTATGAAAAGCCATTTCATTATGAATTTGAAAATGAGACAATTTTCACAGTAATGGCTGCTAATGCATGTATGATTTCCACAGAATAAGAGGCTGGTTTCCCAGCAAAAATGCATAATTTTTCAGCTAGAACAAGTCCATTTTGAAGTGAAATATGTTACTGGAGTTTTAAAAGATGTCAAAACAAAGTAAGTCCCATTTGGGGCACAAATAGGTCCATTCTTGAGCAAGCATGATTTTATTGTGAGTACCTGACATCTGCAGAACATGGCACTTGCAATTTCTGCGTATTATCCATGAATAAGTAGACAGTTAAGCAATGTTTTGCATGGTGCAAAGGCTGAGCTCAGGTTTGTGATTTCAGAACTACATGAAAACAAATACACCCAACCAAATATTGATATTGTTTCAGCTTTGTCAACAATTTAATTAGGACTGCAATAAAAGCTGGAAACTCAGCTTTCAGCACTCAATTGCAGCAAGCTAAGGCTGTAGCAACCTACATGAATAAGGATAGATGCAGGGCTGCCTCATTTTCTGTCATAAACGGGAATGAAACATGCATATGGAACAGCTCTGCTTTGACAACTCTGTCAGATTTTATCTCTGTTTCTTTTAATAGACACATCTGTCCTCTTTTAGTCTGTACCGGGAATATTTAAATACTACACATTTCCAAACATCTGCTCTTTTAGAAAATACTATCATTATTATTATTTAGTTCCATCTGAGTTCCATCAGTCTATTACACTTCCACCTTTGGAAACTGGGTATTCAACCTATACAGAAAATTAATTTCTCAGTCTCCCAGCCAGCACAGCTGCATAGCAGCAAGAAATTGGGCAGAGGCCCTGGAATAAGAACATTTCTGTTTGAGACAACAGCATGGCTTATACAGGTCACACTGGGATGGTAGCAGCACTACCAGCAGCACTGGTCTTGCCTCTGTTGTACAGTATGAAATTGTTTCCCTACTGTCTCTTGGAGCCAATGCATAGCTGTTCTGGTAAGTGTTTACATGGAATTTCCCCCGAATTTTAAGTCAGAGAGAGGAAACCTGATTTCAACCTGTTACATCCCACCAGGTGCACTGCACAAAGTGACTTCCGAACTGGATAAGAGAGGGTGTGAGGAGAGGAAGCCCATGGTCAGTCTCTCTTCTGAAGTAACAAAGGAAGAATGTAAAGCTACAATCGGAGGAAAGAAATCAGCTCTGAGGCTGCCTTAAATTGTGCTAGGAAACAGTGCAGCAGCTGAGCTTGCTCCTAGCTAGCTTCAACGCAATCTGAGAACAGGAAATAGGAAGGACTTTATGTGATCTAACTGAAGGAAACTTAGCATGACTAAGAACACAGAGGCTGAGCTAATTGTCAGGTAGACTGGAGATCTCTGGACAGCAAATTCTCATGCTTATATCTGCTTCAAACTCCACAGAGTAGTTCTACCGCTGGAAATCAAGGTAGGTGCTGGTCTCTTCTCACAGGTAATCAGTCACAGAACAAGAGGGAATGGCCTCAAGCTGCACCATGGTAGATTTAGGCTAGATATTAGAGGAAAAAAAAATCACTGAAAAAATATTCAAGCATTGGAACAGGCTGCCCAGGGAGGTGGTTGAGTCACCATCCCTGGATGTGTTTAAAGGTCATTTAGAAGTAGCACTTAGCTATACGGTTTAGTGGTGAACTTAGTAGAGTAGGGTTAACGGTTGGATGTGATGATCTCAAGGGTGTTTTCCAACCTTAATGATTCTATGAAATTTGAAAAGAGAAAGGAAGATTGGCTGCTTCCTTATTTAACTGTCCTTTCATCCGGTGGGGTTAGATTTTTGTATTTGAGAGGCAGGTGAGATAAACAAAAATTAAGTACCTTCACTGATTTCCACTGGGTTCTCCGCCTCTTTCTGAATAAGCAGGGTCAATCTCCCACCACGAAGGTAAACCAAGAGAGCTCCTGATTTTTCAGATAATTTGGTGAACAGAAGTAAACCATTTTTATTCCATGTTCGAAACTGGAAGCTGACTGACAAGCCATCAATTTGAGGAGCGCCGGGTAGTAGCAAATAGCTTCGGCTGGTGCCGACAAAAGTGATAGGAACAGCTTGTGGTTCTGAGCAAGAAAAGGTCACATTCCCCTGCAAATAATAAAATAAAATGTAATCAACACAACAATTTTTATTTTGAGGGTCATTTCAAAACATTCACAACGAAATAAGCTCATTTGATTTCTAGTGGCCTTCAAGGATAAAACAGGTATTGTTATAGATACAAATCTTAGAACTCCTTAGGAGATGTATCTGTCCATTCTGGGAAAACACAACCAACATCAAAATTTTACTTTCATCTCAAATGAGGTGCAGCAAAAATCAAACCCTAAGCTTTTAGAAGGTCCCTTATCATGATCATACCTGGGTGCAGAAGTGCCTCTCAATGTGGTCACATCTGCTCTGAGATTCCCAGCACCTCCCATTTCAAGTTCAAACTTAGCTTTACATTAAGAAAAATCAAACCCGGTTGGATCTATGCTGACCTCAGGAACCAATATCAAAGGAATAGCAAACTGCTATTGATATAGCAGCTGTAAAGAAAAACAAAACAAAACAACAAAGAATCATCTAATGCACAGGGGTCCTATCAAACAGATTAGATTTAGTCTAAGTCTAAGCCAAAATTTAATCATTAATGACAATATTTGGGTTTTTTGCCCATTTACAGAAATGCTACATATCTGTAAAAGTAAAAACTCCCTGATCTACTTAAGTCTTGAAGTTAATTTCCTGGGTTTGTTTCAAATAACACATAGCTTGCAGTGTCAGTACTGGCTACATTTTCTTTTACTCAGAATGAGACAGCTCTGTGCTACTCCAACTAACAAAAGGCCACTTAATAACACAAATAATGAAAAGTAATTATTCTGGAAATATTCTAAAATTGATAAGGAAACTCAAAGAAAAGGTCACTTGATACAGGACTTTTAGTGGGATGAAACAATAGACTTCCTGACCGGTGCTAGATCCCAGTTTTGAGGAATTATTTAAAAAACTACATACACAGTAAGAGTTGTGAAATCCAACAACATTTCAATGCCAAACTTAGCTGATTACCTCAGTCATTGAGCCTTGAAACCTGTGATGTGATTTTGCCGAAAAAAGCAGTGCATTTACTGAAAGCAGTCAGCAGAACCTATACCAGCATGTATTACTGTAGTTTGTAGAGGAAATGACTCCACCATTTCGTTTAGCCATTGTAGGCTACCCAACGAGGCTAATTCAAGCCATGCAATAAAACCTTTACAACGTACAAAGCCTGGACACATTTAAGGAGCCACATCTTTCAAAGCCACTCCAGGAGACCATTGCAGCCAGCTTTGTTTGAACTAGACTGCTTTGTAAAATACCAACTGGAATCTGACAAAAAAATACTGGAAAAAAAGTCTTTCCTCATGATACTACTACCAGAGCTGGTACCTTGCTCTAACAGCATAATCACAACTAATAAATCCTGACAGATGAGTAGGAAACACAAAGCACTCAGGGAATTCCTCTCTGAAATCTCAAGACAGCTGATGGAACTGTTCCTTATCACTTGCCAATGTCTTTCTTAGTTTTGTTTACTTTCCATTTTAAAATAAAGTGCCATAAAGAGACTGAGTTAGTGGATGAAACACCTCTTGATAGAAAAATATCTATATCAAGCTATTTACATATTCCCTGAAGTGCCAAATGCTGCATACTAGATGTAGCAATAGTGAAAGGTATCCACGTAGTGAAAGGTACCCACTTGTGGTGACAATACCCACACGTTAGAATGAGTTTTGAGATACAATCCAAAGCTAATACATACTCACCCAAATGTTAGACAGGTGTGGAGTGAGAAATTTGCTCCCAACCTTTAAAAAGTTTCTACCACCTGCTGGGTTTTACCTGCTATACGTTTTTTCATTTGTTTGCTTTGGTCACTGCTATACTTTCACCTTCATTTCCCATTGAATTTATGGGTCATTACAGGAAACAGTCAACTGCAGCAACATAAAGAAATATGGCTAAATTTCTCTAGAGCTTTGGAGAGGTTTAGACATTTAAAACATCAATGACAAGTTTTCTTTGAAATGTCAGACATTTACAGTGATTTGAATAACTCCACACAAAGCAGTAAGACATTTACAGATCTTATACCTATATGGAGTTTGGAGGGAAGTTCAAACATTATCAGAGTGTGCACTCACAAGGATCTAATTTCCTTCACTGATAGTGGGAGACCGTAACAAAATGCAAGACTGTAGAGTAGAGGATTTGCAGCATTTGAATAGGATTTCTGTCTCAAAGCTCTTTGCAGATTTTACCTATCAGCAGAACAAGCTATGCCTAGACTGACTTTAGTGGTGCTGGAGAAGGTGAATACACAGATGAAAAAAGATGTTTGCAATGCACAACAAACTATCAAATGCCATTAAAATAATCCTGTAAAGATCGCTGTGTCATCAGTAAGATTTCAGCTGTTTGTAGCAAAGTATCCATGATGCATATGCATAGATCCAAATACAACAGCAAATCTCTGCCTGATTTTCATACAAGTTCTCATCATGTGCACCTAGTCCTGAACTCATAGATAGCTGTAATCTCTTGAAAGAAACCTCTAGTCATTCACATCAACTAGCAATTCATGTCATCTGGGATCTGTACAGAAATCACAAGCAGCAAAAACTGCTGTATGAATCCATGGCCAATGTTGGGACACAGAGACAGGATCTACATGCCTCTTCCCATTCTTAAACCTGAGGAGACTTCAAGCACTCTAGAGAGTGTCCACTGACTATGCTAAAACTAAGTGTGATCCCACATTTCACAAGAACAATCAAGTGGGAATGCACAAAGGCAGTGCTGTAATGTTCTGGGTACGGGGAATTAAGGGTACATTTTGGGGGACAGAAGAGACATATTAGCCTTTTGGGGGATACTTTTAACAAGGTATTTTTGTTACACTTATTCAAGAATTCAGACCTTCATGATGTAAGGGCCACAATTAATTTTATTCAGAGCTAAAAAACATCCAGAACATTTTGGGGAAAAAAATAAAAACACAATTGATTGCCATGGGAACTTAAATCAGCTTAATTGACCTGTTTAGGAGAGAAACACCTTCTTAAAGAAGCATCTCAGAGCAAAATCAAGTGAAGTAAATACACACCAACAACAGCTGCTGACATTGTTAGGCTAAAGTGTCTACTGGCTTAGAGAAAATAACATCAAAGTTTAAATTAAAAGAAAAAAAAACAGAAAAATGAAATGCACAATGGTTACTTTGAAAATCATTTGTTCAGTGAAGTGGAAAAGGTGCCCACTACAAAAAAATTAAATTTGCCCTCAATGTTATTCTCAAACAAATTATTCCAGCAGGTCTAAGTCAGAAGTACATAGCTCCTCCTTAACCTGCTCTGATCAGGAGGACTTCACATTAATTGGCAGTAGTTCTGGAACTCCTCAGGATACATGGAAGACTGCTGTCTGACACTTGAATTTATAACTAAACCCAGTTTAACTGAAAAGTAAAAGCTCATTTGCTAGGAAAAGGGATAAGAAGAATCTAATCCCAAAAGAAAATACAGGAGTCAGCTTTACCCAGATGCTGAAAACTCCAGACATCCTGTGGCATTTGAGAATTCCATTGAGTCAAACATCTCTGGACTGATTAATGACTCCTCTAATAAGCACTGAAATCTTTCCAAGAGAGTTCTCATTTTTCTGGCAAGAGAAACTTCTGGACCTAGAAATGCAATGAAGGTATTTACAATTTGTCCCCTGGATGCTGGCTTAAGAGCTCAAACACCCCAGCTTTCTACAGGCAGGGTATAGTCACAAAGGTGGTTCTTGTTCAAGTAAGCTGCTAAGTCAGGTGACAGCATGTTATAGCATTTTAAGGAAGAATCAGAGCCACAGTTGCTAAGTGATGAGGATGAAAGTTGTTTACGAAGAAGATCCTCTGAGCTACAATGCCCATCTAAAACTGACTGGAATCTTTCCGGTGACTTCTGTAGGAGTTAAATAAAACCTGTGTAACTTTAACTAATTATTTCAGTCTTTTTCTGGCCTTCTTCGTGTGTGCAATGTACTGTTGAACGAAGAGAGAAGATTGCTACAACACTGTAGTCAGGGCAATTGGTGACAAGTTTCTTATACATAGCTGCCACTCTCACAGAATACTAATCAAGAGTAATATGTACTTGGGAAATTATTCAAACTGACAGCTGAACTGAAATCCTCAACACTTAGCCTACCAAAGGATATAGGCCAAGATCACAGCTTGAACAGGAAGAATAATAAATGAGTATTTCTGAGCTCTCACTCTACCTGCAGGCTAGAGTATGAAATGGGCACTTAGTTTCCTCATTAATCACTCTGTGGATACTATCCAATAAAAAGGGTATCTTGTTTTCTGCAGGAGATTATAACGGAAGATTTCATACAGTAGGTAAGGAAACTAAAATCCAAGGCCTGTCTGAGATACAAATGTGGGTAAACTAGCAAGAATATCTCCAGCTTGGAAATTGGAAGACTATTTCTAGCTGTGAAAAAATTGACATATCAGATGAATTTACAGAGACTAACAGAGGAAAAAGGTGACCCCTGGTGCAGTTTCACAAGGATAAGATGGAAGTTTGTCATTCAACTCTAAGCAACTGGATCTCAAGAACTGAGGAAGTCCCTTCAAATCACGTTTTTAAATTAACTCTCTCAAGCAGAAGAGATGTCAGGAGACCCACACAGATTTCAAGTACTTCTCAAATAATTGCTAAGCAATGAATGAAAAGCAAATTGAAGAAAGACACCAGCTCCAGCCTTCTGAATGGTGCAAAATGTCTTCAAACAGGATGTGTGAGCGCCAAGATGCATGGCATTACTTTAGTTAGGACTGGAGCACTGAGTGGACAATTAGTCTATTCCAAGAGTAGGACTCATACTTTCATAGAAGTTCCTATGCTGAGGTGGATCTCTCTTTCTCTGAGCAAAATTTCATCATGGAGATGTAAAAACTTTTCTGACCTGTGATGGTTTGGGAGTTCCCTACCCCCCACACTTTCTAAAATCACCCAGACTAGGCTCAGCTGGCTGTAAGTTAAGGAATGAAGATGTNAGAAAAGCCAGAAGCTGCTAGACAGCCTGAGACGCTGTGCCCCAGAGACTGTTGCAAGCCTGAGTGACTTTGTTTTGTATTCTTTTCTTAAACATCTCAGCAAGCCTGAGTGAAGTAGACACCACCATTGTTTCCCTTTCACAGCCTATAGTATAATTTTCTCTATTAAAATATTCCAATTAGCCTCAAACCAGCACATGATCAAACTTTCATTCATTAGACAATCGCCTCAGAGAACTTCATTCACTCTAGGTGTCATGCACGTCAATAAAAGTCTGTTTACCACATTGACTTAGGTTGTTTACATTAAAATAATGCTAGTATGTGGAGAAAGTAAAATTGAAACACTGTGAGCATGCCAGGAGCAGGGATGAGATGGTTGGCTAGATGTTTCTGCATATTCTTTCGTTCAGGCTCCTATGCTGACTGTATTACTGGTCAGATGTGGAACAAAGGATTTTACCACTTTTATGTCCATAGCAACTGCACGTTATTGTTTCATTATATGGTACAATAGATAAGTGCTGCTGACAAAATAAAGCAAATACAGAGCTAATTTGGAAAAGATCATACATAATTTCCCTCAGAAAGACAGGAAAAGGGTGAAAAAAAACCACAAGAGAAAGCCCATCTCTGTGGTGGGTTGATTTTGACTTGTTGCCAGGTGCCCACTAAGTTGCTTTATCACTCCCCTCCTCAGCCGAACAGGGAGGGGAGAAAATAAGATGGAAAAAAAATAACAACTTGTAGATCAAGATAAAAGCAGTTTAATAAAGCAGAAGCAAAGGAAAACAATTTAATCTCTAATTCCCACCAGCAGGCAGTGTCCAGCCACTTCCCAGGGCTTCAGTATGTGTAGCAGTTGTTTCAGAAGACAAGTACTGAAATAATTAATGCCCCCTCACCACTCCTTTCTCTTAGCTTTTATTATTGAGCAGCCATCATATGATATGCAATGCCCCTTTGATCAGTTTGGGTCAGCTGGCCTACATGTGTCACCTCCCAAGATCATGCCCATCCCCCAGCATACTGAGATAGGGGGATGGGGGAGGGGGGAGGAGGGGTGATAATGGAGAGACAGCTTTGATACTGCTTAGCAGTAGGTGTGTTATCAACACCTTTCTAGATAACAATACAAAAGGCTATGAGGGCTAATATGGGGAAAATTTACTGTATCTCAGTCAACCCAACACACATCTCCTTTGAACAACAAACAGGGATGAAACCAGCCTTCAAATTCACCTTGTCTGATGTAAGACATAAGATAGATGTCTTAGATCAAACTGGCCAATTAGCAAAATTCAAGGCAATTTTTTTGTATCAGGTCAAGGTAAATTGATCTATTGCTTTTATTATCTGGGAAAAAACATAACCAAACCAAACCCCAAACAAACAAACCAACCAACCAAACAAAAAAATATCAAACTAAAACCAACCAACCAAACCACACAGCTGTAAGGAGATTACCATAGGGCTTTTGTTTGTTTTGTTAATTTTTTATTATTGTCATGGAAACAGAGTCACATCCACATCCAAAATAGAAAAGTACATAGAAAGCAATCCTTAACAGTGTGGGTTTCTTTAAATGCATTATTTTATTTTACTAGATTTCCCTCTTTTAAATTCCAATCATGGTAAAGCACCAGCCTAAATGGTTGGTATGAACTGCGCATACTCCAGGCTCTTGACTGTCATAGGGTCAGCTTGCCCCTCTCTGTTACACCAAGCATCCAAGTACCAGGTAGTTCCTGAGGTCTTAGCAACTGGAATACGGCCTTTAAAAAAAGACATTTAAACCTTGGCTTTACAGCAAATTACATTCTCCACTTTCCTTATCCCTTGCTAACTCCTATAAAAATAATTAGCCATCTCTTTCTCTTCTGCAGGCACTAACTGCCTTATCATCTTCTGCCTTAAAACATCCTTCTCTGCTCAGCAGGTACTAACTACCCTGTTCACTCAATTTGACTATCCAGATAATGTAGTAAATTAAATCCTGAACATTTATTTCTAACCTGCAATTTGCTGAAGGCTAATGATTCTCAAAGAGGCCTTGTTTACTCAAAAATGTGTCATTTATTCCTGCATGTCACCAGTCTTACAAAAAAATTATGTTTTTTCTCCCCAAAAGACTCACTTGTGGCCATGACATCTATGAAAATCCTAACACGAAGAAATTTTGATATCAAGAAAAAGAGAGTTAATTATTGTAGCTACATACCTGGATTCAATATTTACAGACTGAAAGGCTTCAGAATTGTAGACAAAGAGAAGTGAAATCAATGAGTAAACTGTCACTTGAACAGGCTTAATTTCAACACCACGATAGAGGAGACACATCTAATTTCTTTCAGAACCATCTGCTAAACCACTCAGTGACAATAAAATGAGACCTCAAAATGAATGCTAATTATATGCAGTTTCTTACTATTCCACACTTCAGGTAGGATGTGAAGGAGACTCCTCTGAAGACCCAGAGCTTAGACAGAAAGATAGAAGAAACCATAAAAAACTGTTCTAACAGGAACTAAATATTCCTGAAATCTGAATTCACCTGTCTTATCCAAAGAATAGCCAGTTCAGTTCCTTTTTCAATGTGTGTGACTCATGTTTTCATCAAATAATTGCATGCAACTTCTATTTATTTTTTCTTTTTAATTAATATATTCAAACTTAGTCCTATGGGAAGTTGTAGAAAAATGTCACAAAACATTTTCAGTATTTTTTTATTTATAATTACTATAGCCTGATTGCAGTACAAAAATTAATGAAGGGTAAAAAATAACAATTAAAAATTAAATAAAATTAACTCCTGGGTTTGAAAACCCTAGCCTTCACAAATCAGCAGCCTGATATTCACAGATAGATCAACACTTGGCAATAGTACTTTGGTAGAATGAGATGTATAGACAAGTAAATTCTTCTCAAAAGGAAGGTATCTCAAATCAGTTTAATAAAATAGTATGTTTGGATTCTCTATAAAGGGAATGAATTATTAGTTTACATTCTCTTGTCACCAGATATCTTTTCCTGCTCTTTGATGCTGGCAATTGGTTATTTCCCTGAGGCACTACACTGATGCATTTACATGTCACCACATCCCTTGCTGTGCTGGGTTGTCACTCCCAGATTCAACATGGCAGGCCAACGTAGAAATTCAAGCATATCTGAGAGTTGACAACTTCTGCCCTACAAATATCCTGCACTCCTTTCAAGTCAGTGCAGTTTTCTCTGCTAAATAAAAAATACAGCTCCGATTGCTATCAGTCAAAGATAACAGAAAAGCAGATAAGGTTTTCCTCTATTTCAGTGAGTGTGTGGGGTGGAACACTGAGAAGATCTTTTCATGACCTCTGAATTTCTTCAGCTAGACAGCTTCTTATTTTGGCATCACAAATCAGTGACATACTTTTAAAAAAGACTTAACACCCTGGTCACAAGTCACTGTAGAGCAATTTCTAAAGGTGCAACCTGCATCTAGCAGTGGGTAACCACTGATGGCCAGGATATTACAGCTATTTTCAGCACGCTATAGCTATTTTTCTCTACTTCCTCAGTCGGATGTATTAAGCAATTCTTAATGGACTTCTTTTCCTAGAACTTGTATCATCCTCTTCTGCATCTGCATACACTCTTCACAAGCACAAAGTCCTTCAACTTCATCCCAGATAACAACAGGTGAAATGTCCTTCTGCAAAAGAAAATTCCCCTTCCACTTCTTGTAAATGAGACCCTGCTAGTGTATTTTCCTGCACCTAACTACTTGACCAAGAAGCATGAGTAACTGATCTGTAATTTCTCACAATGGGCAGTCTGCATTTATATTGTGATGACAGCCAGTAAATAAGGCAGATCTTTAGTTTATTACTTTAAAGCATTTTCTGAGGTTTCACAAGGGTCCAGCTCTACAACCATGACAGCAGTAATTACAGAAATTTGACTTTTCATGATGTCTTGCAATTAAAACCAATAATTGCTTCAGAGGAAAAATAAAAGATTCCCTATAATTTCTGCACTCTCAATGACCTAGAAGAGGAAAAAAAAAAATCCATAACAACACAACAGAAAAAAACCCACATCATACCATCAGAGACAGAAGAAATCCCAGAGAGAAGATAGACATCTGTCCAAATAGATAGGGCTAGTACCTACAGAGGTTAAGTATCAGGCAATATAAAAATGGAATTCTGAAGGCAAGTTCCAGTTCAAAGAGACAGTTATCTTGAGATGTCTTCTCAAGGGGATTTATTGCAAGTCTGACAACTGCAAATGAGTTACAGAAAAGAATAGGGGGAATGATAATCATAGCCACCACCCAAGAGTACAATACATGGTATAGTACTCGGTTACTGATAATCTGTAGCTTCTTCCTCTGACTTTAAATACACCTGACTAGGAACCATTATTTATATGGATGAGGAATTGCCTCACAAGAGGAAATCTATACCTCCAAAGCTGATGTATCATTCTCCTCCTCATGTGAACATTTCAACAGTAAAAAACTCCAATGTTGATGGGTATGAAAACCCAGAAGTTTGGCTTATTGACTGTGTCAGCATTCACAAAGGCACAGAGAATGAAGCAGAGATTAAGTATTGAAATAAGCCTCACTTCCGAAGGCAAAAAACAGTGTCTCTGAACACTGGGCTTTCTCATCTCAAACCAGCCAAGTTTGTCCTCAAGTATCTTTTGTTAGAGACGAAGGTATTTTGGGGACTAAAAATGCAGAACCATCTCTGGTGATCTCCAGCTGGTGGTGATGGAACACAAATAGACAATATGTTGTTGGAAGAAGTGATTCAAGTCTCTGCTATGTTTAATTATTCCTCTTTGCTGTTCCTTTCAGCGCATTTCCACTCCAGACAACCTTAGCGACTACCAAGATGCAAAGCGGAGATGCTTGTAGCACCCCAGGGATATGAATTGTTGCTTAAAAACCTCGATGAACTTTGAGTAAAAGCATGTAGTGCAGAGGAAGTCTGGCAGGCAAAAGACTACATTTAGCAAGAACAAGTTATTTTAATTTGAGTAAGTAAATTGCTAAGGAGTTGGGAAAAGCAGGAAAATGGAGGAGGAACATCAGCCAGTGAAAGATGGAAATACTTGAGAGCTTCTAGAAGAAGTAAATGGTTGTAATGGAAAGGATGTTGGAAAACAACAGATTTACCAAGGTTCTTTCCTACAGAAGGGTGTTAGTCTAAGATTAGGAGGCATTGCAAGTGTGGCAACCTTTCCATGCATTTTGGATAAAAATGTGTTACAGACACAGCACATAGCAGCTCATAAATCTTGCAAAATGTAGTACAGCAGCCAGCCTTTGAAAACTATTGCATTAAAATCATCACTTCTGTGAGTGAAACTGAAAGATAGGGACACATCCACACTACCTTATATTGATGAAATGAGCAGGATTCCTAGACCTTTGATCTAGCATTGACTGAACCAAGTACTGTGAGTATCCTTGCTTGGGGCCATGCTATACCCACACAATACTTTTCTCCTTTAGGAAGACAAAACAACCAGTTGTTTAATGACCTAAGAAGCAAACCTGGGCTCTGTGATCCCCTTAGAAAGTAAGCTCAGTGGAAGAGCAATTTAACACTGTTCATAAGATTTGTGCCTCTGAGTCCTGAGTCAGAACAATCAAACTTGAGGTTATTAAAACAAAGTCTCTCGGTCCTAAGCTAGGAGAGCATCCTGCAGGCAGTTCTTGACAGCCAGCAACACAACACAGGACTTCTTACCCATCACCTTTCCATTTTTCATTTCCTTGTGCATTCAATTTCAGCCTAGGCAGAGAAGGTGAGGAAAGCAAGGACTTCTTGTGGTCTTCTGTCTTACTTTGTTGTAGCCATAATCTGTTTATACACATAGCTTAAGACCAGGTTGCATGAGGCTTTGAGCAACCTGGTCTAGTGGGAGATGCCCCTGCCCATTCCAGAGGGGTTGGAATTAGATGATCTTTAAGCCATTCTGTGATTACTACAAACTGGAAGATGCCATGAGAGCAAGAAGCAGTTTGACATCCACATTCTCCAAAGACATAGCATTAACCAAAAGGCATATTTCAAAGCATGGTGCAGGGGTGAGGCACAAGCTAAACAAAAGTTGAAATACATACAATTTGCCAAGGCTTCATGGGAGTGTACTGATCCTTATTCTTATGAAATAATATGCTCGTGATATATTTACATGTATCTGTAACTCCAGATGTTATTAGATATGAAGTTGTGTTTATATGTTACGTTAGCAAGCTGGATAAGGTTGTGGTTCCTTTTGTTTTACCTCTACCATCTCACATTCCAAGATGCTAGTATCAGGTCAATGGCTTTCAGAATTGCCAATATACTGAATAGAGTGGCAGCACAACAGTAAATATTTTGAATAACAAAAGAAATGTTTCTTCTTCTGTATAACACCAACTCAAATAGCAAAATAATTTTTTTGCTAGAATGGTGAGAATGGTTCTGAAAATAAAATCCAAGCAAGCCACAGAAAAGAAAGTCAGCATGACTTCTATCATGCCATCAAAAAGACACATTTTAATCTTGGAAAACAAATTCTACTATACCTGGAAAGTCAGAGAAATTTATTAATTTCCACGTGTCTTTCAATAACTCTCACCACAGAATTCAACACTGGCTGATGTTAGCCTCAGCCTAATTTTAACAAGCTAATTATGCTTGTAGCTAACTAAATCTGAACTCCACTCATTCAGTGCCGCTGGCAGTGCCAACAGCATGGATGTAAAGAAGGAAAGGATATTTTATTGTCTCTTACCACAGTATAGATCTGAGGTTTCCGCCTTTTTGCTAGGTCAATTATATTGACTCCGTTGTAATAAAGGTTCTCAATGCACCCGTGGAAATTTTTCCTCTGAAAGGTTCCTGGTTTCCCTGGAACAGGAATCCCTCCAAAACTGAGCTTTTAGAAAAAAAATAAGAATGGTATTTAGTCATCACCCCAAAATCAAGAGGACAGAGCCCCACTCCATGCAGCCAGACAGAACATTACCTAAGAACCGAGTCACATTGACATCATCATCTCAGAGTGTGAAGCAGAGCCTGGTTACCCAACATGGTAATCAAAGGCTGCATGGTATTACAGATGTTGGAGAGCTGCTGCTGCCACAGACAGTTCACCAGTTGGGAAACAGCTCTTATGTGCCCCAACACACAGCCTCACCAGCCTAATATCACTGGTCCCCCACCCAGGAGCACCCACACAAAAGGTAATGTTCAAATGGTCTCCAGTTTACAGCCTCCATTGGCCTGGAGGCTGCCACTCATCAGCAGACCACAACGACCAAGAACCATTAGGCAATGGGGGAATAATCTCCTCCAGCCCACAGAGCACTGGGTTTGTCTGCAAGCTGGAGTCACCTCTTTCCATCAAGCATGTGTCTGAACAGTTCAGGTTTCAGCCAGTGGAAGGTAGTATCACACACACAAACTACCCCATTTGTACCTTGCAGTCATTTTCCCTCAGTTTAACTGTGTTTTGGTCTTTACAACACTGGCACATAGTATTTGGGACTGAGCAGCATAATAGAGAAGGTAACAGGTAACACATTTAAGCAAAGTTTTCTCTGTACTGTTGTCTATGTACTGGAAGATGTTCGCATTGTGCAAGTTGCAACTCATCACTTAAGTGGAGGGCTGAAAGCCCTTCAAGGAGGAAGAGCCCAAGAAAAGAAATCTTCTAATATCCTTGGACCATAAATACTCTAGATTACTAAGAAAGAAGCAAACAGAAAAAAAAAAAAACCAAAACCAAAAACCCACAAACACACGCACACACAAAAAGCCCATCCCCAACCCCCACAAAAGACTTCTAATAATCCTATTTTCATTTTTCATCTGACACAGACAACTTCTAATTAGCTCTACTGGCCTTTTTTCACAAAGTCTAACTAGTAGCATTGCTAAGGTTTTATTAATTTTCCCCATCACAGCCAGCAGCATCATGAGTGGTATAATGCAGGTGGGAAATCCTGAGGCCACCGCATGTGACAGTGGTTCCAGTGCATCAGGAGCTGTGTTGTATCCTGCTGCATCCACTGCAGCAAAGGCACACACTGCTCTGTAGCACTGCGGACACTGATGGCTGAGGGAACCTGGTCAGCCTTATTCCTCTGTCATGACTCTTAACAGCTTGCTTCAGCTCATTACTACAAAAATAAAAGGAAAATTTGAGGGTTATGTTTCCTCCCACTCCACCTAGCAAGCTGGGACACATAAGCAAACAAAACCTCTCTGGATAACCTTGAAAACAAGTCTTTAATGAACTTGCACCTCAGATGTATTAATTGAACACTTTAGAGAAATAAAGAGTGAACAGACTGCTACTTTGCATTACTCGCAGGTTTGTTACTGTCATGAGAGCTTATGTAGTAGCAATGTTTTTGTTTTTTCAGGGAGAATCATTAGTTCTTCATTATAACACCAGACTTTTCTTCTTCCCTGTTCTATTCTTTAAGTCTCCTTCTTAGACACTCTGTCCTGGGTTTCAAAAGAGAGTAATAATCAATATCAATTATACCACTGCATTATTAAGAGAACCATTTCCTTTGTGATTGGTAGTAATTTTAATTACCAAACTAATGGTCTTATCACCTTATCACTTAAAGACAAGGCCTTTAATTCCTAAAATCTGCTGAGAGAAATTTTCAGTAGACTGCACTGCTGTAATACTTAACTAAAAGACTGCCTCAGTGCAAGGGGAAAGAGAACACACTATGTGAAAAACTAAGTACCAGGGGCCAGGACAAAGTGCCACAGAAGACAGTGGCGATGATTTTACGCTAGCTGAAGATCTCCATCATGCTCCCTGTCTGGGACATCTGGAAAAATGTTCTGCAGAGTACATTGAAGCCTGAGTTTTCCCTAATTGGCATCAATCTTGTAGCAGGAAGCAAGGAATTTTATTACTTTGAAATCAGGAAAGCTGAGGAATCAATTCTTTGGCTTTTCTCAATCCCATCTTAAAAGTAGTTACACCTTTGGTCCTTGCGAGTGGAGCCTGAAGCAGTTTTGGAATCTCACTGCTCAAATGTGCTGTCTCTACTAAATGTGCTTGTGATTTGGAACAGCAGTGCCAGCGGACTGGTAGCGCTCTCTCCACCTTGCTTTGTGGAATGCAAACAAGGGAATTTCAGCTGGAACATGAGAGAAACAGAGACCAAGTACCTGCCACTGCTGAGACACCTGAATTTGTCCCTTGGGTACTCTAAGAATTGATTCTTTCCACAAAAATGAATCTAAAGTGCAGAGGGGAAACTTGTGGTCTCTTAAGCAATGAACCGTGCCCGCTCAGTGCATCCAGAGTGATGGTTCTGACTGTGCAAGCATGACCCTGTGCCTTGTGAGCTAGCAAAGTTTGGTAGACAAGTGCGTGGGAATAAAAATGAACATGGATAATTTGCACACAGGTGTGCATCAATAAGCGGAACAGATAAAGAACTGTCTTGCATGTACATAGGATGATATAAACACTTTTAAAAGGTATTTTTTTAGCAATTATAAGCCATGAGCACTAAACTGCTGGAGTAATACAAACTGCAATCTGCCACACCTTGGCCTCATCACAGAGGAGTACACCAGCTTTACATGTTTCCTCTGCTCAGTCCTTCCTTGGCTGAGCTGCTCTGTCTCCCTAAACCATAACCCCAGATGTGAAAGAATATGGGTCAGAACTAGTTGTCTTGACAGCCGTATTCAGGCTCTTCCATTCCTAATAGGAAAACAATAGTCTTTAAGTGGAGAGTTGTAATTTGAAGAAGTGGCGGCTGGAGAGAGGCACAACTCAGAGTTGGTATGTCCATGGTCATGTCAATCAGATGCAGGGATTGTGCAAAATGATCCCATTAAAATCATATAGGGAATGATGACACAGCATCTTTCTCTACAGATAACTATGGCTGCTCAAAGTCTGCTGTACTTGTGAATGTAAGAATAATCCAGTGCGTGTTTGCCCAGACGCTGGCCATTTTCTGAGACTGTTGTATACAGAGTTGCACAGAATCTATGTTTGTTAACTATGAAAGGAGGTCTCTGGGAATGAAATACTAAATAAAGATCTTTGATGAGAAAAAAAAAAACAGCTCATAGGGTGGTTGTTCTCCATCGCATGAATTTCATATCAATTCATCTCCTAACTTAAAGGGCTTCACCCACCTCATAATCAATATCCAAATGATCTGAATCACCCTTCGTTCGGAAGTGCTGGGTGTGCTTGTCCACTGTGAAGTTCACTTGCTTGTTGAAGCGCTCTATGAGAACCGAGTGCCAGTGCTGGTCATCCAGGAGGCTGCCCAGGGTGACAGATGTGTGGCTATTACTGAAGTGCAAGTTGGAATCCCCTGGATGGGCAGACACAGGCAGAAGACATCAAAGTTACCTTCAGGCCCTTAACTCAAGTATGGGGACTGAAGAGGAGCACAGACCAATGCTTCTAGATGCAAACTGGAGATCTACCCAGAAACAGTCCCTTGCCAAAACTTGCCTTAGGTTCTTTAGGCCCCTCCCTCACATATGTGTGTATATGCACCATGCACACATTTTTTTCCCCTGAAATCCTTGAAATAAATTAGGAAGTTTTCCCAGCAATGCAGCCACACATTGCAGCGCACAGGAGTTCACCACTCTGCCTGTGCCCTTGGTTCTGTTACGCATTCAAAGCCCTGGTATTTAAAGAACTCTCTTTAGGCTGCACCAAAATCTCCTGTCTATTCACATTACCTGATAACTCCTGACACTTCAGTTTCAGAGAAAACAAGCCACACGTCAGCGAAGCAACATGGACAAAGGTGGCTTGTTCAGCTCAGATTCTTAAAGCTAGCCTAAATGTCCAAAAGGTTAGATCAAGAATCATAAAAGCATTTAGGCCCTAGCCCTGGTGATTTCAAGCATTCTTCAGTTTTCCAGCTCGCTATAGGTCTAAACACTTCACAGTCTCTAATTTAAAAGGTGCATGTGTCCTTTTTTCTGTATTCCAGTGGAACACAGAGAACACATGCTCCAGAACTGTCTGGTAAGATGCACACAGATTCAAGAGCAAACATCAAAACCCTTTCCCGTGACGTATGAATACAGATAGAGGATTTAAATGGCTAAAATCAGTACATTTGGAGTTATTGCTGAATGGAATAAAAAAAAAAAATTCCTCGCACTATTCACAACAGTATCTGCTGGAAGACAAAACAAACTAACTGTACTATACTCTTACAGTAGTATGAAATATTTGTAAGAGGTGAACAAATCAATGGAGTCAAAGAATCCCACAATCAGAGGCTCAGGATGCAGTCAGCTACCCAAGTAAAATCAAAATACCAAATCAGAAAATGTTGCATTACTATTTCTGCATGGGGAAAGAGAAATTAAAAAAAAAAAAAAAAAAAAAAAAAA